>CM059216.1:5668585-5678585 GCA_030347435.1 Clarias fuscus
ATATTAAAAAGAAAAAAAAAATCCTGTAACATCTAATTGAATTAAATTTGAAAATATTTGTATTTATTTTTATTTTTCAATTGACTTGTTTAATTAAACAATATTTTAAAATGAATTATTGATTATTAATGTTTACACCATAGTGTGTTGTTCCACAGCGATTACTTTGTATTTGTAATTTATTACGTTGTAATTTATTAATGAACTTCTCGTCACACATTTTAACGGTTCACCGTCGACACGGCAATGAGCTGTTACTATGGAAAAGGTAACTTGTTAGATCAAGTGCATTAATGTGAACTCGTCGCTCATGTGATTGTTATTATAGAGAAATAACACGCGCCTTCTAACCAGTCTGATTTCACAATTTAACAATACAATTTTTCTATTTAAAAAGAATTTAAATCATTCTTTTGATTGTGTAAAGCTGCTTTTCAATGACAATGACAATTGGTAAAAGCGCTATACAAATAAAACTGAATTGAATTGAAAAGCATTGTGATTTAAAACTTTTCAGCCTCAGTGACATCAGGTGGATCGTTTACATTTACGGCATTTGGCAGACGCCCTTATCTGGAGCGACTTACATTTTACATCTGAGCAAGGGCCCAAAAGTGGCAACTTGGTGGTGCCGAGGTTTGAACCTGGAACCTTGCGAGTTTTAATTAAATACATCTTCAGATGAACAATAACTTATAAGAAGAGGGAATACATAGAAGCAGTGGGTTTGCAAAAGCAACTGTTGCTGCACATAAATCTGGAAAAGGCTATAAATCCATTTCCATACTAGTTCAGCATTCTACATGAGAGGTTTTTTTTTTTTTTACAAGTAGGAAGTATTCAAGACAACTGTCAATCTTTGCAATGCTCAGGGAAATACAAAAAAAAACAACAAGAGCTACATCTCAAGACGTGAGAGGCCTCACTGAGCATGTTAAATCTTATAGTCCATGACGGCACAATTAGAAGAAGACTGAATAAGTATAGTGAAGGCAGTTAGTCTCAGAAAGCCTCTTCTGTCAAAAATAATTTATTGAATCAGGACTGAGTTTCACAAAACTACATTTAAACAAACCATAATTAAGACATTATTTCAACCACAGAAGTCTAGTTCGTCTCGCTTTAAAGGGAAGTAGAGAAAAGTATCGAAAATCATGATGGAACTGATATTGTGACAAATGAATAAACAAAGCCGCGTCACATGGACATCGCACGCACTGTTGTTTCTGTGTAATGCTCTGGTTATTACTAGACATAACTCCTGACTTTCGCTTATGTATATGTGTATATATGACTCTCTTGATCTTGTGTGTGTGTGTGTGTGTGTGTGTGTAGATCCGTAGAGAGGGCGTGCGTCTCTTCCTGCTCTGGCTCCAGGCTCTGCAGTATAACGCTTTGAGAGAGCAGCTGTGGATCTTCGCCTGTCTGATCCCGGGATTCCCGGCTCCTCCGTGTGAACACACACCGAGCACCCTGGACAGCATCATCAACCCCACACTCGTCCTGCACGAGGGTGTGTCTCTCCATCATCATCATCATCTTTCTCTCCCTGAAAAATACTGTATACTATGTATGTTCTATAAGAACCTGGATTTGAAGAGTCAGGCTTTTTTATTTATTTATTTATTTTATTTATTTTGAGGTGTGAGCGGAGTAACGTGTCAGATCACTTAATAAACAGGCAGGGGAAAGAAGGGCGGGGTCAGCTAGGCTAACACCACACATGGTGTGTGACCCCACCCATATATACAGATGCACTCTTCAGAAAAAGAAAAATAGTATGATCATATTAGTGTCATAATATTATAACATAGGTCATATTATAACACATAGCAATAAATTTTGTGTTAAAATATTTACACAAGTTTTTCCTTTTCCTGAAGTGTGTATACATATTTTTTGGCTGTCTCTGTATTTGTAGGAACGCAATGAAACATGCTGTTATAGGACATCGTTTAAAGGTGCGTTGTGAATTAGTAAAATCAATACAGTTTTTTGTGTGTGTTCGTATATACAGCTCAGGTGACTCCTGAGGAGATCAGCCCGTTGGTTCTGCCCCAGTCTGGAGATAAAGCTCAGGAGGATCTGACCGGCTACTTCCTGGAGGCGTTACTGAAGTACATGGTCAACCAGGTCTGTGTGTGTGTATGTCTGTGTGTGTGTATGTGAGAAGGTGTTCTGTCCTTTTCCACTGCACTAAAGTTAATAGTCAGTCGGACACACAGATCACCGAGAGAAACACAGAGAAAGCCAAGGACCTGGGACAGAGACACGTCCAGATCTGACCGAGAACTCTAACACACCATCAGGGAAGTTACACCTTCTCTGTCCATCAGGTTCTTTGGTTAAATGTTAACCACACTGATGAGCTCAGTCTCTTTATAAAAACGTTTCTGCCGGCATCATGATTGTTGTCATGATCTTTGTCTTACATTGAAAATTCAGAAGTGTGTTACCTAATCTAATCCAAGCACTAACAGATTACTGTTCTAGATTGTTAAAGTCTAAGATTTGAGACACAGTCGTGGACCATGACTCCTGGCAACTTTTTAAAATATTACCAATATACTCTGTCTGGCCAAAAAAAGGGTCAAATAATTGGGCTGCACCAAGCAAAGACAACAGGTATGCTGGTACCTCGGCATGCCAAGACACCACCTCAGATATTTTCAACTTAAGAATTTAAATTTTGCAGGAAAGTTGCCTCCAACACAAAGCAGTTTCGGCATACAGGAAAAGGGTGGAAGCAGGTTTTTTTTTTTTGCATTTTTTCCGAGATTTAGTGAAGACATAGCACCATGGGTCCCAAGAATGTTAGCAAGGACGGCAGCAAGAAGAAAAGGGAGACACTCTCAGTATATCAAAACCTGGAAGGACGTTGCTGAACTGTCAACTTTGTGAAAGAAATGTGGTCAGAAAAGAAAATCATTGTAGATTACGAGAATAGGGCCTAAACAGCCGTGTGTCCCTAAGAAAACCACTTGTTAGTGAGACTAATCAGGAAAAAAAAGGCTTCAGTTTGCTAGGGAGCATAACGATTGGATTTCGGAGCGATGGAAAAAGGTCATGTGGTCTGATGCGTCCGGATTGTCCCTATTCCAGAGCTGTGGGTGCGTCAGGGTGAGAAGGGAAGTGTATCCACTGTACAAGCCTCTGAACGCAGTGTTATGATCCATGGTTGCTTCAGTTGGTCAGGTTCAGGAACATTACGTCATGCAATAAAATGAAGTCAGCTGACGACCTGATTGTACCGGATGAGTTTTTCTACCCTGATGGAACGGCCATATTTCAAGACTTAAATTAAGAAAAAAGTGAGCATGAGGAATCGTTTTCACACATGAACTGGACACCACATTGTCTGCTGCAATCAAAGCCAAAGGTGATTGAATGAAATCTTAGTGTGCGCAGCTTTTTTTTTTTTTTGCATTTCTAATACTAATTTGTACCACGAATGAAACCAAAGAGGAGCATTTGATTTTCTCGTGCGATCACGTTTGTAAATCAATGTACCGTAAAATGTCACACACCCGATCAAAGAAATTCACCTGAGGTTTATGTGTGTGTGTCAGGCGAAGAGTCTGGAGTGGCGGTGTAGAGAGAACCATGAGAAGGGTTTCGCTTTTCTCTTCGCCAACTTTAAGAAGTTTTATCTTCCTCACATCTTCCCAAACTTCTCCAAAGAGACCAGCGTGTATGCCCCCATCCTGGGTAAGCAGCCCGACCTGAACTGCTTCGCTTTCTGTATCATTTTTATTTACTTATTTACACACTGTTTCTTCCCTGTGTCTGCAGAAATTCCTCCGATGAGGCCGAAGCCATGTTACGTGGTTGTGAAAAGGGACCCTGACACTAACGAGGCTCTGTACTGCACTAAAGAGAGCTTCCTGAACGCACGGGTCATCTTCATACGCTGGCTCGTGTCCTTCTGGCTGGAACCCAAATCGAACACGGCGACAAACATCCCAGGGGTGGAGGGCGAGATTGTGCCCAAGAACATCCAGGTAACCAGGGTGGAACGTAATGTGAGTGCTTGTTGTATAGAGGAAGTACAAGGGTTCCGCAGGAAGTAGGCAAAAATGCACACGGAATGAACTAACAACTAGTTTTGCAATGATTGAAAGGTGGAAGTTAATGTGATGTGATACATGTGGAGGAAAAAGGCAGACTATGTACACACACACACACACACACACACCCATATATAGTTCCTTGTCTTTATTAAACAGTTTTAGGTCTCAGGATGCATGAAATAAATTTCTAACCAATTGTTATTGAACTAAGTCACCTGTAAAATGTAACTCGTTGTGACAAAACACATTGGATTGAGTCAAGAGTTGTAACCTGTCAGGATTTATTTATTCCTTGAATTGAATGAACACGAATATTCAATCTGTGTGTGTGTGCGTGTGTATGCCAGAGAGCCGCCGCTGGTCTGGCCATGCGTTCAGAAGAAGTTTGTCCTCGAGCTGCAGCTCTGGATGGAGGAGGAGAACCCGAGCAGTCTCACTCCAACACCAGCACTCTGACAGAGAGGGAACCGAGCTCGTCCAGTCTCTGCAGCATGGATGGAGAGAACCTCAGTGCCGTAGAGGTGGTGAAGAACGTCCTGTATTCCTCCAGGACCAACGTCAACTTCATTACAGAGATCTTCAGACAGGTAACCCGAGGAGTTTCTGTTTGAGCAATCAAAATCTACTGCGTCGTTATGAATGAAATGAATGATTGTATTCAATCAGATGTTAATGACCAAGCACGTTCACGTCTGGCTTGTGTTTAGCCACGCCCACCAAACGCCATAAATTGGTTCTCTGTGTGTATCCAGGCGTTCTTGTTGCCGATGTGTGAGGCGGCAGCGATGCGTAAGGTGGTGCGTGTCTATCAGGAGTGGATCACTCAGGAGGAAAAGCCTCCTTTTATGGCAGAACCAGACGAGGACGAGCGCTATCTCGATCCGCAGGACCCGGTTCTAGGACAGGGCCCGGAGAACCACCATGAGGTCACCATGAGAACTTAACATCTTCAGTAACACTATCTATCAGATTGAGACATGATCTGTTAATAATCATCCTGGATTATAGAGAATGTGTGCTTTACTGTGTGTGTGTGTGTGTGTGTGTGTGTGTGTGTGTAGGAGAGAGTGATGAAGGACAGTGAGATGCTGGAGTACTGCGTACATGCAGGAGTTCAGTCCACACTACAGGTACATAAACGCACACGCACGCACACGTTAAATTTTATATATCTATAAGTCATCTTTCATCCCTCCGGTCTCGTCGTTTCCTCGCAGGTTTTCATCATCAACTCCTCCAACGTGTTCCTGTTAGAGCCGGCTAACGAGCTGAAGCCGCTGCTGGAGGAACAGATCGACATGTCCAAGCGCGTCCTCAACATCTACCGCAGCCTCGTCATGCACCAGAACATGGACCAGAAAACATGGTACAGCAATCTCTCACACACACACACACACACACACACACACACACACTGCTGCCAAGTTTTACACAGTGATTGGTCAGGAGGTGTTGATTAATTCTCTGTAACAGCGGCTCTGACAGCAGTGCAGGTTTATATTAATGCTTTCGACTGAGGTGCTACAACTAATCAACGTTATTAACTAAAATCAATAATCGGATCAGTTGACAGCGAGTTTAATCGTTCATGAAGCTCATCAAGCTCGATTCTCGCGCGAACCGTGAACGCTCTGATGTGTAGGTGTGTGAGGCTTACTGAAGTGAAGTGTGTAAGAGTCGGTTTAGTGGGATTATACGTGAGTGTGTGTTGCTGTGTGTGTGTGTGTGTGTGTGTGTGTGTTTTCAATTCTCCTCAATTAACTTTTTAAAGTGAAATTCACACACGCACTACTTTTCAGCGCTGCAAACCTTCTCTCTCTCTCTCTCTCTCTCTCTCTCTCTCTCTCACACACACACACACACACACACACACACACACACACAAAATGATTTTTAACTGAATAAAATAATGAATTCAGCAGTAACGTCTACAGTGATTTATTTTCAGTGCCAAAACTCACACGTTTATGTACATTACAAGTAAAATATTTATCAGTAATTATTGTACCATTGTGTTCAACTGAACAGTCTGAGAACTTCCTCTGATTGGTTACCATAGCAACAGTTGTATATAGAACGCTCAGGAAAGGAAAGTTAGAAAACCTTTAATGAGTTTCATTTCACAGTGTGTATGTGTGTGTGTGTGTGTGTGTGTGTGTGTCAGGGAGCAGATCCTGCTGGTGTTGCTGAGGGTGACAGAGTGTGTGATGAAGAGGCCTCCTTCCATCATGCCCCAGGGGAAAAAGAGTAACACGTTGTCCGGCCGATTAGCAGGAGCCATTTTTCAGGTACAGACGCGCGCGCGCACGCACACATCGTAGTAGTTCATGGAAATACGTTTGGTCTATTTTTATAATAATAAGTGAGAGGTGTGTTCTGTGCCCCATGTCGGTGCCCAGACTCTGATTGTGGCGTGGATTAAAGGGAACCTGAACGTCTTTATCTCTCGGGACCTGTGGGACGAGCTGCTCTCCGTGCTCTCCTCTCTCACCTGCTGGGAGGAACTGGTCACGGAGTGGTCCCTCACCATGGAGACCCTCACCAAGGTACTGGCCCGGAACCTGTACAGCCTGGACCTGAACGAGCTGCCGCTCGATAAACTCAGCGAGCAGAAACTGAAGAAACACAAGGGCAAAGGTAATACTGGCACACACACGTTAAATACTGCACACGCCTCACACTCTGACACGTTCACACACTCGTAAGAGACTCGCAGCTCCTTTGAGTGTCCTCAGGTGACTTGTAGTTCCTACAGGTGAATCTTAGCTCTTGTAGGTAATAATATTTTTTCCTTGATGTGTCTCACGGACCTGACAGGTGACTCCTGGATCCTACAAGTTACTCACAATGACTTTAGATAACTTGTAGTTGCTTCAGGTGACTCCTGCATCCTATAAGTGACTCTAGGTAACCCGTAGTCCCCAGGTTCCTGTAGGTGGTTTATTCTCTCGTGAGATGATTCCTGACTCTGACAGGTGATTCCCTGCAGACCCGTAATTAGCTGCAAGTGTGTTTGTGTTTCTGCAGGTGGCGCTCATGAGGGACAGAAGATGGTGGTGGATCGTTCCTTCTCTAAAGGATGGAGTCGTGATCCTCCGGGTCAGACTGTAGCCATGAGGCAGCGCAGCGCCACCACCGCCGGATCCCCGGGCATCGAGAAGGCCAGGAGCATCGTCAGGCAGAAAACCATCGGTGGGTTCGTCGTCTGATACACTCGGCATGCTACACACGCACACATACACACACACACACACACACACACACACACACACACCCACCAGCACGCAAAACATACACACATAGAACACACATGCACAAATATACATACACACATTCACACACACAGAACACACATACATACACACATACACATACAGCATGCGAACCATACATATATACACACACGTACATAAAACACATACACACAGAACACATAGCACACGCGCACACACACACACCACAGGGAACACATAACTAATGTATGTACAAACACATAATGAGACGTATGATGTAGAGACGCTGGTTGTGTTTACGGTGGAGTTGATCAGATGCTCTGTGCTTCAGCTCTCCTCCTTCTGTTGTGTTTCTTTATTAATCTCTTACTGTTTCAATCACTTTTCTATTATTACTATTCAGTCTGTTCTTTGTTTCCTTTTCTTATTAGTCACCAATACATCACTCTCTCACACACACTCTCTCTCACACACGCTCTCTCTCTCTCTCACACTCTCTCACTCTCACTCACACTCTCTCACTCACACTCTCTCTCTGTCACGCACACTCTCTCTCTCACACACGCTCTCTCTCACACATGCTCTCTCCCTGTCTCACACTCTCCCTGTCTCACACACACTCTCTCCTTCACACACACTCTCCTTGTCTCATACTCTCTCTCTCACACACTCTCTGTCTCACACTCTCACACATTCTCTCTCTCTCTCTCTCTCTCTCACAGACACTCTCTCTGTCACACACTCTCTCTGTCACACTCTCTCTGTCACACTCTCTCTCACACTCTCTCGCACACACACTCTCTCACACACTCTCTGTCTCACACACTCTCACATATTCTCTCCCTCTCACACACTCACACTCTCTCTCACACTCTCTCACACTCTCACTCTCTCGCGGGCACACACACTCACACTCTCTCTCTCTCTCTCTCTCTCTGAGTAATTTTCACTGTTCTCTGCTTCTCTGTCTTACCTGCTTCTTTCTCTCTTTTCTCTTTGCCCCTCTCTTTGCTTGTCCTGTTCTCCATCACTCTTTCCCTCTCTCCTCCTCTCTTTCTCTGGTGTGTTGTAGCGTTGCGTAGCCGCTCGACGGGTGACAGTCTGTTATCGGCGGCGTTTATCCGCAGTGCTAAAAGTGCTCCTGTGCTAATCCATCCTGTGCACCCTCTCCTTCCTGACTCTGTCCTCACTCCCCTAGCTGATGAGCTGTCAGGTACAGCCGGCTCGCCCACTGCACCTGTCTGTGTGTGTGTGCGCGCGTTTCACTATTCTCTGCCTGCACTAACTTTTATTTCTGGTCTGCTATTCTTCTTTTTGAAGTGTGTGTGTGTGTGTGTGTGTGTGTGCGAGCGCACGTTTTGCTGGAAATAATTAACACTTTTTCATAATAGTGGAACATTGTGGCTAAATTTAGTGGGTGTAACTGTTATCTGATTGGTTACAGAGGGATTGGGGGCGGGGACTATGATGTGATTAGTTACAGAGGGATTGGGTTGGGGACTTGTACACCCATGTGGTTTGAGTCATGGTAATCAGAGTTGTGTCCATGAAGCCATTCAAAAACCAAGAAGCCTAAACAAGTTCAGTGTTTTATGTTAAAATTAATGAATTATAAATTATTTTAGTTCAATAGTTATAAGGACTGTGGTTAAAGATGTGGTTACGTCAGAAAATCATGAAGAAGTTTTTATTGCTGTGGCATGCGTTTGTGTGTGCGTGTGTTTGTGAGTGAGATTGCTGGTGATGAAAAGCATGCATTAGCGAGCTGCATGTTCAGACTCGGACACAGATCTCCAGCGGGGTGTCCACAGGCCCTTACACAGTTCTCTCCTTTATTTTTCTCTTCTGATTACGTGTGTGTGTACCGAGAGGATTTGACATCATGTGACAAGCCGGGTTTTATATTTTAATATTAAAATATAAAAATATTTTATAAAAACTGCAGACACCCTGATGCTGATAGTGTCGTGATAAAAGAACTGAAGTCAGTCCTTTTTTTTTGATTGATTAGAGTTTGTGCGTGTGTGTATGTGTGTGCCCCTCGCATGTGTTTACTCTGTGCATGTTGTAGAACAATATATATGTCGTATTTAAGCGCATTCCTGCCTTTCTCACCAGTAAGATTTTGTGTGTGTGTGTGTGTGTGTGTGTGTGTGTGTAGACATGGAGGACCCACCTCCGTCTCTCAGAGCTCCTCGTGTGCGTCACTCGTCCCAAAGCGAGGAGAGTCCAGTGGGCGAGGTGTTCTGCGTCTCGGCCGAGGTGGATCAGACGCCCCTTCCGCGCAGCAGCAGCACCTCGGACATCATGGAGCCGCTCGTGAAAGGTGCACTTCCTGTTTCTGACACTCCTTCTCACACTGACCCCACCCACTGCCCCTCCCACAGCCCCGCCCACTCCCTTGAAGCAGCTGATAGCATCTACGAGCACCTGTGCCAGGTACCAGAGCCTCAACTCACTTTCGTCCCCGATTGGACGTTTCTGGAGACCACGCCCACAACCACACCCAGTTTATCTGACGGAGGAGGAAGAGAGGATGACCTCACCCTGGAGGAGGCGGAGCCAGGTCCAGAGGAAAAAGAGGAGGAGCCAGAGCCAGGTGATCAGAGTTTCTATGAGTGCTTAGAGCAGTGCGAGACAGAGCAAGCGACCAATCAGAAGCCGTTATATCGGCAAGACGCAACAGAGCGCCTGATC
>CM059216.1:5686085-5943585 GCA_030347435.1 Clarias fuscus
TTTTAATATAGCCGGAGTGGGGTTCATTTTTAGCTCCATAGACAGGAGCATGAATACAGTGAATATTACATAACGAGGCTGTGTGGTGAACATGTGCAGTAACTGTCGTAGAGGTAATGCAACGGAAAATTACAGTGTTATACAGGAAAGTTCATTTTGTTCGAGAGATATAAGCCTAAAGAAAAGTTGTGTGTGTGTGTGTGTGTGTGTGTGTGTGTGCAGATTCTCATAGCGACCATCACCTACCTGCTGCCTACTACTGAGTCTTCTCCTCACGAGCTGGATAAGAGGGTATACACACATACACACTTACATCACTAGGTGTTTCTTCAGTACACCACAATAATATTAACATTTTGTTTTAAATATAGACAATAAATATAAATAAATTTAGAATTTAATTTAATTTAATTCGTGCAGCACGGCGACTTAGTGGTTATCACTGTCGCCTTGCAACTCCAGGGGTCAGTGTGTGTGTGCGTGCGTGTGTGTGTGTGTGCGCAATTTGCACAATAGAGAAATATTTTGAATAGAGAACCTACTGTTCTGTATATACTGTAATAAATGTAACGTATCATAGAAACGTCTTTAAGAAACACAAGATATGACACAAATATATATCACACTTTAAACTTGCACAATGCAACTTCAAATTATTCATTATCAGAACATACATGTATGTGTATGTATATATGAGAAGCACCAGCGTGGGAAAAAAATAATTGCACATTCACACAGCTGTACATAATCAAACCCAAACACACTGAATTATCCTGCTTTAGCACTGATGCTCAGCATTAAGACACGCCCCTAATCACCATATATGGTAAGCAAATTTCTTGCACATGTTTGTTTTAATGCACATTTACATGTAATCCAGTAACTGACTATGATGATAAGATGGTAAGACACTTTTTTTTTAATTTTTTTTTTTAGCTTTTTTAGGTCAAAAGAAAAAGGTTTTATTGCATTTACTGTATAAATTACACATTAATACTCTGATATAAGTATATTTATTAGTATTAGTGTTAATAAAGTGTGAGCTATGATAGAATAGACGTGTAATGTAGAAGATCTCTGTTTTATTTTTTAGGTCTTACTAACAAGTGTGTGTGTGTGTGTGTGTGTGTGTGTGTGCGTGTGTGTGTGTGCGTGTGTAGCTGGTTGTGTCCCTCCTGCTGTGTTTGTTGGACTGGGTCATGGCTCTTCCTCCGAAAACTCTGCTGCAACCGATTCAGACTCTCTCACAAGATAAAGACAAATCAGACAGAACCGTCCTCAGTGCCATCTATAAGGTCTGACTCTCTCTCACACACACACACACACACACACACACACACACACACAGGTACTGTTTATATAACCTTCTTGTTCCCAGGGCTGATCAGATCGGTTAAACAATCTAATACAAACAAACAAAGTTTTTAAAGTGTGTGTGTGTGTGTGTGTGTGTATTTTCAGGTGCTGCACGGCTGTGTGTACGGCGCTCAGAGTTTCAATAATCCCCGTTACTTCCCTCTGAACCTCTCCGACCTCAGCAGTTCGACCTTTGACCCCTTCCTGGTGCTGGAGGGTTTGAAGGAACCCGAGCCTCTGCACTCGCCCGACTCGGAGCGCTCGGCTAAAATGCAGCCGGTCGCCGAGGGTATTTATTCACCCATTGATATTCTTCCCTTTATTCACTCTGACATCACTCACGTACTCCTCTCGCGTGCTTCCAGACACAGACGTTAATTTCATGTGATATGTTTAGAAATGTTTTCAATTAGCGCCGCGGTGCGCTACCCATCACTGGTTGCTATAGTAACGGCTTTAACGCTGCTGACTGTTACAAAGATAGTTACATGGATACTTTATTGATCGCCAAGGAAATTCCAGAGCTGACACTGGAGACTCCTTCCTCCAACACTACGGAAAAAACATCTCCACAGAGGAAACGGACGTGGAGCGTGCGCTGTACAGTTCCCTGTTTACGAGCTGTTGCTATAGAAACGATATAAACCCTTCAGCATTAATATGAACCTGCGCTACTTTGAGAGCCGCTCTCATAGAGAACTAATCAACACCAATCAGAATGCAGAACTCTGCTGCCGTGTAATTACTGTGACATGAGAGTGTAAGATGAGGACACACACAGTGTTGTTCGCTGCAGGTACCTCGTCCTCCTCGTCCTCGTCCTCCTCTTGCTGTGGTTAATGGAGAGCGGGGTGCTCGTCAGGGGGAGTGTGAGACACTGAATCAGCTCGGTGTGATGCGGGAGTGTGTTCCTGTAACTCTCTCCGCTGCCCCATGCTGCTTTAATTCCTGCACTCGTTTCTGGTAAACAGCAGGAGCTCTGCAGCTCGTAATGAAGCCGAGCCCGAGCCAGGCATGCAGACTCCAGGTTCCTCACGCAGAACCTGTTAGAGTCTTCCTCAAAACTCTGTGTGTGTGTGTGTGTGTGTGTGTGTGTGTGTGTGTGTGTAAATCATGGAGATGACGAGTGTTTAGTGTCAGTTACATCCACCATCTTTTAGCTAAATGCTGGGATACGCACCCGAGTCATTAGCTACCGTTAACAGGTCCTCAGGGGGCGGGGCTAGCAGGCGAGTTTCTAACTTATTTGTGATCCTCCTGGATCTCTCCTTCATACTCGCTTTTCACTTTGTCTCTCTGTCAGTTCTTCCTTTCATTACTCTCTCTCTCTCGTCTCCACTATTTTAACTCTTTTCTTTTTCACCTTCATGTCTTTCTCTTATTAACTCCTTATTCTTTCTTCATCTCCATTCTGATGTATCTTGTCTTTGCCTTTCTTACTGTCCTAGACTCTTGCATACCTTTTTCTCTCTCATTTCTCCTTTGTTCTCTCTTTCTTAGCTCCATTTTGTATCCTTTCACTCCAGCACTTTTCTTTTTCTCTCTTTGTTTTCTTTCTGTCTCACTCGGATCATTTCTCTTCCTTTATCCCTGTTCTTCTCTCACTGATTCTCTCTTATTTACCTCTCTTCCTTTACCTCTGTTTTTCTTTTCTCTCACGGATTTCTTCTTGTTTTTGTCCCCGTCTCAGTGAGGAACCGTATGCAGCAGGGTCTGATCTCCATCGCCGCTCGGACAGTGGTGTCTCACCTGTTGAATCACCTGTCTCACTTCCCCCTGGGCGCCGGCGGTCCGGCCGCTCTCACCAGTCAGGTGTGCGAGAACCATGACAACCCGTACTGCCAGAGCGCCGACCTCGCGCCCGAGCTCTTCCACACGCCCAACCTGCAGTTCTTCGTCCTGAACGGTTCCACGCTGCTCTCCTGTCTCCAGATCCGCTCCGATGACAACATGGCCGCCGGTCTGGTGGCCCCCGACGCCTGCGTCCGCCTCGTCATCAGGGACATTTCCGGAAAGCACTCCTGGGATTCGGCCGTGCTCTACGCCCCACCTCAGTGCACCCCTCAGAGCAGGGTGTTACACACCAGTCCTGCAGGGGGCAACACAGAGCGCGGTGCAGAACGAGACTCGGAAGAGCAGGATGAAAAGGACGACCTGTCGGATAACAAGGAAGTGGAAAAAGAAGAAGAGGAGGTGGAAGAAGAAGATGAAGAAGAGGAGGAGGAGGTGGAAGAAGAAGAAGAGGAGGAGGAGGAGACGCTTTCAGAGACGATGGCGCCGTTAGCGAAGCGGCGGTGCCGAGAAATAATCCCGAGTTGGGATTCCCTTCAGGACGGCGAGGACGTTTTGGACGAGGTGCTACAGTATTTGGGTTCTTCGAGCCCAGAGTGCCTCCAGAGAACCGGAGCACCTCTGAACATCCCGGCTCCACCCCCTTGCTGCGTGTCAGAGAAGCAGGAGAACGATGTCATCAATGCCATCCTGAAGCAGAGCACGGAGGAGTGGGACTTCGCCGGGAAACACGGGAACGATATCCACATGAAGGCCATGGAGCAGCCGGAGCCCTCGGCCCAGAGGCCGCAGTCCGCCTTCTACTACTGCAGGCTCCTCCTCAACGTCCTGGGCATGAACTCCTGGGAGAAGAGGTGAGGAGCACGACCAATCGCATGCACGCACACACACAAAACCCTTCACATATGCATTACACACACACGGACACACTAATATACAGTGCATTAACTCCTGGGAGAAGAGGTGAGGACCACTACCATACACACACACACACACACACACACACACACACACATGCCAAGACACATTAAGACATCCTGAGACGCACAGTTGCACACCCATGCACTCTGACAAACTCTGGCACACATTAACTCTGACTGACGCACGCGACACACACTAAAACACATTAAGACACACTGAAACATCCTGAGACACACATGCGCTCCAACACACTCGCAACACACTAACGCACCCTGACGCATCCTAACACACCCTGACACACATTAAGACAGTTCTGAGACATCCTGAGACACACTGAGACATCCTGAGACAAAACCATACACTCCAACACACTCGAAACACACTAAAGCACATTAAGACATCCTGACACACCCTAAGACACCCTGACACATCCTGAGAGACCATGAGACATCCTGAGACACACCCATACACTCCGACACCCTGAGATATCTTGAGACACACATGCGCTCCAACACACTCGCAACACGCTAACGCACATTAAGACAAACTGAGACATCCTGAGACAAACCCATACACTCCAACACACTCGAAACACAGTAAAACACATTAAGACACACTAACGCATCCTGAGAGACCCTGAGACATCCTGAGAAACACCCATACACTCCGACACCCTGAGACATCCTGAGACACACATGCGCTCCAACGCACTCGCAACACACTAACACACCCTGACGCATCCTAACACACCCTGACACACATTAAGACACTCTGAGACATCCTGAGACAAAACCATACACTCCAACACACTCAAAACATACTAAAGCACATTAAGACATCCTGACACACCCTAAGACACCCTGACACATCCTGAGAGACCATGAGACATCCTGAGACACTCCGACACACTCAAAACACACTGACATATATTAAGACATCCTGACCTACCGTGAGACACCCTGACACACCCTTGGCACACACTGAATGACAAAAAAGTGCCACTCAACACGTCCCGACCCATTCTCATACACTCAAACACGCTCCAACATACACTGACACACTTAACACCCTGATACACAACAACACACTCTGTAACACCAACACGTTCCGATACACACATGCACTCAAAACACACACACCCGTCTACAGACCCTCACAAGACGCACAACGCACTATGGCTCACAACACACACACAGTCCGCAGTCACGTTATCTCTGCGTTGTCTATAACAGGCCTTGTCTCAATCACACTCGGTTCTGATCTGGAGCTCGTGCCCTCGTCTTCCGCGCGATCCCTGCTCGAGTGAGGAGCAGCATTAAGTCCAGCGCCACCGCCAGTCAGTCTGATGTAACTACAATCTACGTCGTGCTGAAGTTTGTGTTCTGGGCGTAAACGCACTGTTTGCTAAAATGAAATACAGAAATATAGCACTGTACTAATTATTAATTTTGTCACTTTGAAGTTGGTGAAAAAGTCAATTTTTCACACAGCAGAGGAAGGAAGAGTCGAATGAAGGTAACGTTTGTCTGTGAGCATTGCAGACGAGCGCTCATTCAGATTCTCCTTCACACCGTGGACTCGTTTTCTTTACCGCGCGGCACATCAAACTAACACACACGCTGCATTTTCTTCATTTAACAACTCGACACACTGAAATAAAAGTGCTTTCATCACCTTTTCATCAGAGTTGGAATCTCAGGACACGGAGAAGCTGCGCGTGGGTAACTGTCTGAGCTCGATGGAAACAATAAAGTGTAAATAACCAACACTGACGTAACGTTTGGACTGTATTATTGCAATAGTCGTATTAAACCAGGTGTGCGTTGAGTTAACTGTTGTGCACATCTCCGGTTGTGTGTATGTGTCCCGTGTAATCAACACTTAACAGTCGGTGTGTATTTATTTTCTTTGCTCATCAGCTCATCATGTGCATTTCTCCTCCCTCCTCGTGCATGCCTCGTCTCCTCGCTTCCGTCGTTTTTCTCCGTATAAAAAGCCGAATATTTCCAGATTAGCTGTAATTGGGTTGTTTTTTATGTGTGTGTGTGTGTGAGGTAGTAATGTACTGGCATTAATTTCTATGATATACATGAGCTCCAAAGTGCATTGAGGCAAAAGATTTTTTGCATTGTCCTCTTGGAGGGATGTGTAACACTTTGTGTGTGTGTGTGAGTGGTCGTATGACAGATTAATTCTTAAAGGCTCGGTCGTCTGCTCTGCCTTTCATTTGGGCTGTGAATAAAAGACCGCTAGCTTTAAAATCCGGCGTTATTAGAAAGGTGGAGCGAGCTGAAGGAGCGAGCGCGCGGCTCTTTAATGAGGAATCGTCCTCCAGCCGTTCAGGTGTCATTTAAGAGCCGCGATCCGCCGAGGGCTTTGTGAACGCCGGCTCACGCTCTTTGTGCTGCTGTTTTTTTTTTCTTTTTTTTTTTTTCCTGCTCCGTCTCCTGAAATGGCTCGCTTTCAATGGGCAAAATGAAGACCATTACGTTGCAACAGGCTAATAAAGAGGCCTCTTTACTCGAAAGAAAAAGAGCACGAAACAAAAAAGTCCTTTTAGAGCGCAGCGTGTGGCTTTTACGCATGACTCACGCGGAGAGAGGAGAGAGAAAAGTAAGAGTTGCATTATCTCACACCATTTCAGGAGTTTTACATTGAATATGAACAGAAAGGCAGAATGAGTACAGTGCAGGAGGGAGCCGGAGACACACACACACATACGCGCATACACACACTCTGTGCATATAAGATGATAACGCTTTATGTTCATGATCTCTTAAACGACATTATGGTAATGTTAATTAACATGAACCGAACAATGACGTGCGCTCTGCCAGTAGTGCCAGTTACATTAATGCGCTTGTTCTCATGCATATCGTTTCTATAGTAACAGCCCGTGGAGTAACAGATGGAGTTGATCCGTCATACGTACGCATCTCTCCCTGAGGTCCGACACGCATTTGACCTGTGGATCGGTTAAAAAGTTTAATGCGCAATACAGATTTACAGTTTTACTGTCGTCAGATTTGGGCCCGAGTCACTTTCTCCCAGACCAAAATTATTTAAAAGTCGCCGGTTATTATTAGTTTCTTTTTGACAGTATACCAGGGTTAGTCAAAAATTATCCGCACTCCGGTTGTAGAATTTACTTTGATTAATTTTTAGAAAAGACAACTACATCTTTTTATTTATTTATTTTTTTTTACATTAAATGTCAATATGTTTTCGTTTCTCAACATTAAAAAATGTTTACGGCTTCTTCATCGGAAGTGAATCTTCATCCTCGTAGGGCTGCTTTCAGGGGACCAAACGGGAAAGTCTGATGGAGTGAGAGCAGGACTATAGGGACGATGCTTGAACATCTCAAAGCAAAGTTTTTGCAGAGTGTCGACAGCGTGATCAGACGTGCATCATCGTGCGAGATCATGACGCTCCTGGGTAGCGGTCCTCTGTGTTTAATCTGAAGTTTAGGCCTCAGCTCTTCAATAGGCGTCTCACTGTAACGAGCACTGTAGATTGTTGAACCTTGTTCCTGATGATGTACCAGTACTGCCCCTTTAGAATCCTATAAAACTAAGTATTGATGAATTTTCCAGCTGATGGTTGACTGTTTAACGTTTTCTCGGTCTGCGATTGAGGATGTTTCTTTTCCGTACTCTTAGGCTTGTAGTGATAAATCCTTGTCTTGTCACCAGCAATGATTCTCTTTAAGAAACTTTCACTTCTCAAATGCTAGGTTTATGCTCTTATGTGAGTTGTCTCGGCACCAGGTAGACCCTCAGACCACAAAAAAAAATAAAAATAAATGATCACTGCACGCTGCTCTTCTTTCATGCAAATCATAAGTGGGGCGTCCATTTTTGCTCACACCGCAGTTACAAATGAACTGATGTAACATGCTCACACCTGCAATAGCATTGAACAGAAAACACTGATAAGACATTGCGGCCAACAGACGTTTTAATATAACCGATAATATAATGTAATTTTTGATTCCATTAGAGCTGAGCAATTTAATAGATTTATGTAATTTATTAAATCTTTTATTGATCGATTCAGTTAATTGAACCGATTCGAAAGGATTCACACTTTTATTTATTTATTTTTTTGGTGAACCTACAGGTCCCAACAGCGCACGAGCGAGCAGTTAGAAAAACCTTGGATTGCGAGCACAATTTGTATTTCAAATCACTTGTATATCAAAGTGAGTTTTGCCCATAGGTAATAATGGAAACTCTGATGATTTGTTTCACTAAAATATTCCTATAAAAATTATTATTAAAAAAATATAAAATAAAAGTAAAATAAAGATTATATACACTTTACCTTTGAAAAGAATCACGGCTGGTGTAAGAGGAGAAGGAGGGAAGGGGATACTGTGTAGGACGACTTTCACTCTCATGCGCAAACACACTAACGGAAAACACTGCAATGTTGGGAAACTTCTTTAACAAGGAACCTCTCTAATGACTTTTGCTTTAAGGCGCACACATGGTCACAGTATTGTAGTAAACAGTACATATGTGCGCACAGATATTGACTATACGAGTGAAGCATGCGCACTGAGACTGCATGGGAGATGATTACCCATAATTGCATAGCGCGAGAGAGAGAAGAACCATTGGCTCAGCTGTGGTCACGTGACGCTCTCGGCAGACAAACCGCATGCGTACTAGTCGTATATCAAGATTTAAAATTGATCAAGTTAAAATTTATGTTAAAATGCTCGTCTTGCAAAACACTTGCGGACCGAGTTACTCTCAGTCCAAGGTTCTACCTACAATTCACATTTTTCGAACTATTTAGGCAACTTTCAAATTCAACGAATTTATTAAAAATACATCATGGTTTCTAAACAAAATATTTTCAACTTTCAATTTTGTGAGAGTATCGTTCTTTCATTCTTAACTGTATGTAGAGTTGTTGCAATACCGCCACCTGCTGGGTTGGAGTGTGGCGCAGAAAATCAGGACATTATAACAAAATCAACAAGACTCGATGCACATCCATGTTAGATTTTTATTGCAACAGTTAATGCTTAATTTTTAATACTTAATAAAAACTGTCCATAAAAACTGTATGCAATGTAGCTGTTTAAAATAAATCAGACAGTAAAGATTTGCACGAGTAAATCGAACCGAATCAAAAATCACAATGCTCAAACATATGCTCAAAATAAAAATGGAAAAAATTATTCCTTGTGCCTCATATTTTACTTGAATTTGACAATTAAGTACTGAATATGATGAGTGTTTTGTAATTAAGTTCTGATAAAAGGAAAGCACTTTTTTTTTGGCTGAACCAAGAAATGATCCAATCCATGAATCAGTTCAGTGATGCGATTCGAACTGGGAGTTTTGTGGGGGGGGGGTTTTGCGTTGAGAGGGAGAATAGAGAGAGACTGCAGAGGAGACGCTTATAGTTGCCTCAACAGGAACCAGCTCGCTTCACTCCACAGCGTTAAGTGTAACTTTAAACGGACGTGTTTGTCTTTAATGAATAAAAATGTGCGGGTGAATTGCTGTGGTGTGAGGAGAGTGAAATAATCGGAGTCGTGCCGTTACAGGAAAACAAAATGATCAGGTTCAAGTTTGCTGTGTGTGTGTTTTAGAATGAGCTTGTTGTACCGCACTCGCATGAGTCTGTGTTTTTTCCATCCGTTTCCTCTTCCAGGAGCCTGTGAGAAAAACAGAGCTGTGGATAATTAGGAAGGCTGCGTCCTAATAAACAGCACCGTAGTGCGCTTCAGAGCTGGAAACTCATCGCTTTGTACGAATTCATTCTGTATAAAGTCTGTGCTTATCTTTAGGTTAGGTATAATCCGATCTAAAGTTAGACACACATGTGGAGCGTGGTGTAGTGTGTGAGTTACCATAGCGACAAGAAGCTGGCGAGTCCAGTGTGTGTGTGTGTGTGTGTGTGTGTGTGTGTGTTCAGGTTTCTCAACAGGATGTGTGCTTAAATGAAGAATGTCATCAGAGTGTGATTATTGCATTAGGTGTGTGTGTGTGTGAGAGAGAGCTCAGAAACATCATTTCTGACGCGAAAGTCCACACAACATTGGTTTCACAATCTTTGATTTCTTATTAAATCATTTTCCCATTAAAGTGTTTACCTTTTTTATTCTCATTGAGGATTATGAGGTCCGAGTGATTTGGATGATGATGATCAAATTCACACGTGATGTATTTGTCTACTCCAGGAGCAGCTTCCACCTGCTGAAGAAGAACGAGAAACTGCTCCGAGAGCTGAAGAACCTCGACTCCAGACAATGGTGAGTCTCCAGACGTCTGCGCGTGTATGTGTGTGTATGTCGGTGCTTTGTTGAAGCTGGCACCGAGGCTTACGTGTTGTGTTCTGAGTCCACAGCCGCGAGACGCACAAGATTGCTGTGTTTTACGTGGCGGAGGGACAGGAGGACAAACACTCCATCCTGTCCAACACCAGCGGCAGTCAGGCTTACGAGGACTTTGTGTCTGGACTGGGGTGGGAGGTAAGCGCTCTCCTCTCTGTTCTTCCTGCAGGGACGTGCCTTTAAACGCTTTGCCCCTTCCACTGAGTAACACCGTGGCAACGTGGTGGGCGAGTATGGATGGCACATTTGAAGTGATGTGATGTGAGTTTAGCATTTTGGATAAATACAGGGGAAAAAAAGACTTCACAGATAGTGCGCGGTCCTGCAGTCTGATTGGCTACATTGGTGTTGGGGGCGGGAACTGTGAACCGAATCGTTAATGTCATTTGCTTAAGTTTAGATTAGCTATAGTTAGCAACAGGCTAATGTCAGTTAAAGTCAATTAATTGAAGAATACTACAAAACTATACCACAGCTTTTGCAGAAAATAAAAACTTCACATTTTCTGAAAATACTCCCATTTTGGCAGAGTATCGCTTCTTCTTCTATATGAGCTTATGAGCAGTTGGTGCAATCCCACCACCTAGTGGACTGGAGAGTGGAACAAAAGATTGGCAGGAAGAAAATTGTACAAGAAATGACATTTAAACAAGACACGTTACTAGGGAGGGACGAGAACCACCAGGGATCATCCGATACAATACTATTGCAATACCCACATGCCAATTCGATTTGTATTGCGATTTTGTAAGTCTCGCAATTTTATAAATATAAAGTAAGTAAAGTAAAGCCTTTATTTTGTCACATATACATTACAGCACAGTGAAATTCATTCTTTGCTTATCCCAGCGTAACTGGGGTCAGAGCGCAGGGTCAGCGAAGGTACAGCGCCCCTGGAGCAGATAGGGTTAAGGGCCTTGCTCAACAATGGCAACCTGGCTGAGCTGGGAATCAAACCGCCGACCTTCCAATCAGTAACTCAGTGCCTTAGCCCTCTGAGCCACCACAGCCCTTTTTAACCCGCCCCCACCGCCATTTTTAATATACTAATAAAAGATTTTCTTGCAATTCAGTTCAATTTCTTGCAATTAGCAAATTATTTGCTCCTCTTATACAGGATAGTGTCCTGTGTGAATATTTTAGACTTGCGCTTATCTTTCCACTTTACAAAGTATTTCAGTATTTGTTTAATATTTTAAAATAAGAGTTATTAAAAGTTCTAAGAGTAAGACTTCTAACTGTTTGAAATCCATTAGACATTTTTGCTGTTGAATTGAGTCAAAATGACGTAAAAGTTTCAAAATCTAACCAGAGTACCTCTGATCCACGGCTCTAATTTAAGTTTCGGAAGTAAATGTTTTGTGTGTGTGTGTGTGTGTGTGTGTGTGTGTGTGTGTGTGTAGGTGAACCTGACGAGTCATTGTGGCTTCATGGGAGGTCTCCAGAGGAATAAGAGTACAGGCTTGACCATGCCGTACTTCGCAACGTCCACCGTGGAGGTCATGTTCCACGTGTCCACCCGCATGCCACCTGACTCCGACGACTCGCTCACCAAAAAGGTAAACTATGGAGAGGATGTTGTGTGTATGTGTGTGTGTGTGTGCAAGAGAGTTTTTTTCTGTGTCTCTGCAAAATAAATAATCAGCATTCGACGAGGGCGAGTTTGAGATTTCATCATCTGTGACGTCGGAACGTCTCTTCGTTCTACATTCCAAGTGCAGGAAGTATTCACACCCCTTCAATTTTTTTTTCTCTTTTTGTTACGTGAGCACTTAAAATTGCATTTGAGTTTGTTTCTCATCTGCAGTGAAATTGTGTACGGAATTACTGTTTAAAATTAAAAGCCGATGATAAGGGTTTTAAATTTTGTCAAGAGGAACATCAGGAGTTCTCTTTCTCACTAAACATTTTAGAGATGGACGAAAAACCGACTCGGTTATAAATCGCGACTCTTGTGTGTGGCGATTCATGCATCGTCACACTGCCGCCAAAATCACTTTCTTAAAAACAATTATTACATGTATAATAAACATGAACCTGTCGATCAGCCAGTGACCAGAATGGTCTGGCTTCAGTTTGATCGGCTTTGTCCGGTGATCAGCCTCGGATATAAACACCTCAGCATCGTGCACAGAGGTTTCCGAGTCGAGCAACAGAAACAC
Source organism: Clarias fuscus (assembly GCA_030347435.1). Classification (NCBI taxonomy): domain Eukaryota; kingdom Metazoa; phylum Chordata; class Actinopteri; order Siluriformes; family Clariidae; genus Clarias; species Clarias fuscus. Next base: position 5,698,671 of record CM059216.1, read on the forward strand.
ATTTTTATTACGTTACATTAGCAAAAATCGCACGCTTTAAAAAGTTCCGGACTGCCTTTTTCTCCAAACTCTGTGAGTGAATTAGTCTCAAACTCACTCATTACACACGTTTACACCGGTCTCAAAACACCACACGCGCTAATTAGTCCGAAATCACGTGCATTAGAAGCCCCACGTTCTCGCATTAGAAGCTGCACGCACCCGTGTGCTCTTAGCCACTCAGCCCGCGCGCACGCTGTCAAGATGAGTTTTGAAACTTTGGAGGCGTTTGAGGACGTAAAACATCACCGTTTCCTTAATAATCCTACAGGTGGCGCACTCTGATCTATTCTCACATTTTCACCCCGAGTGAATAAGTTTACTTTGTTTAGACATAATAATTATGGCGGATGACAAGGATACTTATGTGCTTAATTAGAAGTTCAATGTTAAACTCTTGTATTTGAAGTTTGTATTGTTTAAATGCCGCGCTTGGATTTTAAGTAAGAAAACTAATGTTATAAGGAACGATGCATATTTAATTACCCATGAAACTTTTTTTTAGGTTTAAAATTGTTACAAAATCGGGGGAAAATCGGGGGTAATAATTATAGGAATGCTAAATTGATTGATTACCAGCGTAATAACAGAATAAAACTGATTATGTCACTTGGTATGAATCATGATCCTAGACACTGTGTAAATATGATTCTTTTTCTTTTTCACACCATGAAGACATCATGTTTGTCCTTTTAAAGACTCACAAAAGATCAAGCAGGATGGCTTTACTCCACTTTTCCACTCGCTGCGGTAACCTCCGACCCCTGAGCAGTCTGAGGCTGAGACTGGCAGTGAGACAGACAGAGCGAGCGGAGACGCAAGGAAAAGACAGAGATGTGCGTGTGTCTCTCTCTCAGTCTCACTCTCTCTCTCTCTCTCTCTCTCTCAGAGTGCGTCTCAGCTCCTCCTGTGCCGGTTGAAGTGGTTCACAAAGCCACGCTGACCTCGACCCGCATTTCTACCTGCCGCGAGCTCGGCCTTTGTGTTCCCGGCCCGCAGCATTTTCACCTCAGCACGAGAGAAAAGAGGAGCAAATAATGGTGGATAACAGCCCCATGTCGCCCTTCTTTCACAGCTACCTCTCTCTCCCCCACACCTCTTATCTCGCGCTCTTTCTCTCGACTCGACTCCAGTTCACATCCACCTGCTTTTGTGCACATTTTGAATATGAGTATAAAACCACCTGAATGATTTTTTTTTTTCTTCTCACGAAAAAAAGGAGGCTAATTAAGATGAAATGAGACTTTCTCGCTTATCTGAGGTGTAAAAGTCGTCGTGTGGATGAAGAGAAGATGTGATAAAGGAAGAAGGAGATGGAATCGAGGTTGTTATAGCATACAGCCTCATCACGGAGACAAATTCCAGTAACTCACATCAGCCAGTGAGGAGATATTAAACCGCAAGAAATGAACTAAATTCACATCCATGCTTCTTTCTTGTGCCTGTGCCCATGTTGCTAACGTTATTGCCTGTGGGTGTGACCCGTCCATTTGGCCCAACTGTTTATGGTTTACTGAATAAAGTCATGCAGTAAAAGTAAAGTACCCTGCAAACCCCGGATGTCCTGCGTTCGACTGTCCTAGCTTCATCATTCTCTCATATTCTGCTTTGGTTACTGAACCGTCCGTCTTGCAGATCTGTCTGTCTGCGCCAGTCTTCCTCTTCCTCCGTTTACCGGACAATAGAAATCTAATAATGAGTCTAATGAACGCTAACGGTCCTGGCTGTAACCCGAGCTTGTTTAAGGAAAAACAATCATCTGTCACTACAGACAGTGGGAGAGACGGGGATAAGTCGGGGATATTTCGCCCTCGGCGTTCCATACGAAAGGAATGGAGGCAGAATGAGGGGTTGACTCGTTGTTAATATGGGAGCTGAGGTAGTGACAGGTAAGACGAGATCTGTGTGGAAAAGGGAGAACCCTCCATCGTGGAACGGACCTCTGACGGTTTGAGGCGTGTGAAGTTTGCGACGAATTTTAATTCTAGCCAACGCAGAACTCATGATGCACATGCTTCTCCGAATTTTGAGTGCATCTCACGGAGAAATAATTGAGACACTGCTTGGAAGTTGACTTGTAGTGCAATGTGTTCATGGAGAGAGCAGATGTTCTTTCCCATATACGGATGAGGTTCTGCACGTTCTCAGGTCCAGTTCAGTAAAGTTGAGTGCTGCACGTAATTGCTCCAGTGTGGCTTGGCACCAAAGGCAGGGGGCAGTGGAACTGAATTCCAATGTAAACATGTTCAGTCCTTGATCGGTTCACCCTCGTCCATCCTGAGGAGACTCGTTGAAGGACAGGGGATGGATTCTGTCCGTCAGAGGGGCGGCCAGTGTCACAAATCCCTGGTTGATGAGGCGGAAATGTTGGTGCACAAAAAGCATCCCAGTGACCTGCAGCACTGCAGTTGCAGTAGAGGCTGACCAGTCTGCAGCTACGCAGCCCCATACACAGCAAGCTGTGACGCGCTGCGAGTCCTGATACCTTTCTCTCACTCACAGGTTGACTGATGGTGTGTACAGCGCACAGTTTGGTCTGTCAGTCAGTTGAGAGCTGACCGTTCGCTTGCTGGATAATAAACCCCACCCCCTAAGAGGTGCCACTGTAATGAGATAATTATTCACTTCGCCTGGCAGTGGGTTTAATGTTACGGCTGAAGGTGCAAATGTAAATCTAATGTATAACACAGTGACGTAACGATGAATGTTTTCATCTCGTAATCGTGTCCTCTCGTATCAATAAATGTTATTACGTTGGAATTAACTGATTAATTAACAGTTTTGTAATAATGTGTTAAGACAGCAGTATGTATAAAACTGCAGTGAAATACTGCAGTAATAAATCTGCCATTAATCTTTTAGTTTAACGGTCGTGTGTGTGTGTGTGTGTGTGTGTGTGTGTGTGTGTGTGTGTGTGTGTGTGTGTCTGTGAAAGAGAAAGAGAGAGAGTGTGCCAAACAACACAGCCATTTCTTAAAATGTCCATGAAAGATGATGGAAAGCGAAGCATGTCCAGGGTGCTCTTAGTGTCCAGTAACCACACACACACACACACACACACACACACACACACACACACACACACACACCACCCTAAGACAAAATGGCAGAGGCAGTGCCCGTTAACATGGCTTGTACTTGCTGTAATTCATCGCTGTAATTTGTGTGTGTGTGTGTGTGTGTGTGTGTGTGTGTGTGTGTGTGTGTACAAACGGCCTAAAGGGGCATGGCCATTCTGCTTCCAAATTAGATTGCTCCTGTCCCCTCGCCGCTCGGCCCCGCATGACTTTTCAGCTCCAAATTGGATTTGCGAGGGCTTCTGGGAACTTTATCCCGAGCGAGATGGGCCAGCAGTGACGCTTAAACACGTTAAACAGACGCTAAAGCGTGTCGGCCGAGCCGGCATCACCGATCCGCGCTCATTCATCCGCTCGGGGTCAGGATTTATTCTTCTTTCCGTGCTGTCGCACTGCCATTTCGCTCTAGGTCTGAGAGTTTCATAACCTCGCCGCATTTATTCATGTGAACTAGCGTTCCTAATGCGCCGCATTATCCACGTCAAAATGGAAGGAGAGCATGTGTAACGTAATAATAATATTTATTTATTGTCACTTACGCAGGACTAGAACCGCACACAGGAGGAGAATTTTCATCCAGAGACGCGCCTGTGTTATTACAATAATGATTCAGTGCATTACGCTGGTGTTAATAAAGACACGCCCACTAAAATATTACATTATAAATATTCATTTGAACACTACTGGCTCGTTACATTCTTGTTTGCTTCTGTTAGTTTTTAAGAAAGAACGGATTTAGTGTTTGTTAGCGGTATGATCATTAAATATAAAGTTGAATTTAAAGTTATGTTATAGCAACGGGAGATTCTTAGGTCATTACTTAATTTGTGAATGGTTAATGTGTTGTGGGATTTTTGTATCGCTGATTTAATCTCTCTCTCACACACACACACACACACACACACACACAGTTGAGGCACTTGGGGAACGATGAGGTTCACATCGTGTGGTCGGAACACACTCGGGACTACAGGAGGGGAATAATCCCAACTGAGTTCGGAGACGTCCTCATCATCATCTACCCCATGAAGAACCACATGTACAGCATTCAGATCATCAAGAAACCAGAGGCATGTCTCTCATACACGTACACACACACACACACACACACACACTTATCTTACTCGTGTGATACGAAAAGGAAAAATCTAACAAAATGAGGAGAGACAGAAATGAAGAAAGACTTTACATGACAAATGAAGAATGGATGTAAAAATAAGAAAATAATGAATGCGTTATGGGTAATGGACTCTCAGTCAGCACTGTGAAGAAGACAGCATGTTTCGAGGGGTTAAACAGGGTGTTGGTGTACTAAGAGCACTCGGCAGAGGGGACGTGGGGGGGTTTGTGACGAGGCCGCAGTCCAGTGAGCGCTCTCTGTGGTGGAGCCGAGTGGAATCGGATCTGTGATCCATTAATCCAATCAGCTGGGACGGACTCGGAGAATCAGATTTCAGCAACAGACGGACCGGGAGCAAGAGGCTTCAGTTTCATTTTACACTGAGAAAGTGGGGCTTTGGTTTACTGTTACAGTGAGGAGGCAGGTCTCACAGAGGAGAGGCAAGGCTTCAGTTTAGTCTTAGTGTGAGAAGACAGGGCTTCAGTCCAGTCTCACAGAGGAGAGGCAGGGCATAAATTAAGTCTTACTGTTAGAAGGTAGGGTTTTAGTTTAGTCTTATATTGAGAAGACAGGCTTCGGTTTAGACTCACAGAGCAGAGCCAGGGCTACAGTTTGGTCTTCCAGTGGGGAGGCGGGGCTTCGGTTTGTCTCACAGTGAGGAGGAGGGGCTTCGGGGTCAGGCACACAGCAAGGATGAGGGGCTTCAGATTCGTCTTAGTGAAGATTAGTCTCAATGTGAAGAGGCAGCTTAGGCTTGGTCTCACAGTGAGGAGGCAGGGTTTTGATTTAGTCTTAAAATAAGGAGACTGACTTCAGTTTAGCCTCACAGTAAGGAACCGGGGCTTCAGATTAGTCTTAATGAGGAGGCGGGGCTTCAGATTAGTCTCACTGTGAGGAGCAGTTTAGGTTCAGTCTCTCAGTAAGGAGGCAGGGTTTTGATTTAGTCTTAAAAAAGGAGGCGGGGCTTTGTTTGAGTCACACAGTGATGAAGCGGGACTTCAGGCCAGTCTCAACAAAGAGAGGTGGTGCTCCATTTGCTCGCACAGTGAGGAGGTAGGGCTTAAATTGAGTCTTGGGGTAAGAAGACTGCGGTTTTGTCTTTCAGAGGAGAGGCAGGGCTTCAGTTTAGTCTTAATGTGAGGAGGTAGGGCTTTAGTTTAGTGTTACATTGTGAAGACGGGGCTTCGATTTAGTCTCAGAGGAGAGACGGGGCTTCAGTTTGGTCTTCCAGTGAGGAGGCGGGGCTTCGGGTTAGTCTCACAGTGACGAGGAGGGGCTTCGGGTTAGTCTTAGTGAAGATTAGTCTCACTGTGAAGAGGGAGCTTAGGCTTGGTCTCACAGTGAGGAGGCAGGGTTTCGGGGTAGTCTCACATTGAGGGTGCAAGGCTTCACCTTATTCAAACAGCGAGGAGACAGGACTACAGTTTAGTCTCACATTGTGGGGACTGTGAGTGTGAGGGATAAAGTGTATCCATGCTGATTCTCTCTCTCTCTCCTCCTCAGGTACCGTTCTTCGGGCCGCTGTTTGATGGCGCTATAGTGGACAGTAAGATTTTACCCACCATGGTGCGAGCGACAGCCATCAACGCCAGCCGCGCTCTGAAATCCCTCATTGCCCTCTACCAGAACTTGTATCCTTTCACCATTCAGCTACCCCTCCTCACACACCCCGTCAGGTTCAGCTACCCCTCCTCACACACCCCGTCAGGTTCAGCTGCCCCTCCTCACACACCCCGTCAGGTTCAGCTGCCCCTCCTCACACACCCCGTCAGGTTCAGCTACCCCTCCTCACACACCCCGTCAGGTTCAGCTGCCCCTCCTCACACACCCCGTCAGGTTCAGCTGCCCCTCCTCACACACCCCGTCAGGTTCAGCTACCCCTCCTCACACACCCCATCAGGTTCAGCTACCCCTCCTCACACACCCCATCAGGTTCAGCTACCCCTCCTCACACACCCCATCAGGTTCAGCTACCCCTCCTCACACACCCCATCAGGTTCAGCTACCCCTCCTCACACACCCCATCAGGTTCAGCTACCCCTCCTCACACACCACGTCGGGTTCAGCTACACCTCCTCACACACATATGCACACATGCAGACACACCGCTTGTGTATAATGTAAGAGTGTGTGTGTGTGTGTGTGTGTGTGTGTGTGTGTGTGTGTGTGTGTGTGTGTACGCAGGTTTAATCAGTATATTCTCTCCCTCTCTCTCGGTTGTCCTCTCATGTCACACTGACCTGCTCGTTCAATCCCGTGTGTGTTTAGATCTGTGTGTGTGTAAGTTTATGTGGCAATTGACTCTGGGACACACACACACACACACACACACACACACACACACATGGAGCAGGTAGACGAGCGAGCCGTTCAATAATTATTGACGTTTTTGTTGTGCTGTTGCACTCGTCTTCTCTCTTGGCTCAGGTGATGGAATCGCTCTGATCACTCGCTCACAAATCACCCTGACAATTTACTCCACTTTTTCTCTGTCTTTCTGTCTCTCTCTCTCTGTCTGTCTGTCTCTGTCTCCATCCATCTGTCTCAGTACTATACTGGGGTCCAGTAGTGATGGAAGGAGAGTGTGTGTGTGTGTGTGTGTGTGTGTGTGTGTGTGTGTGTGTGTGTGTGTGTGTGTGTGTGTGTGTTCTGGATAGTATTTCAGATGGTACTCGTGACCAAAACATTGTCACAGTTTTCCAATTCAGAAACTAGTTCACTGAGTAGGCAGCCTGTGTAGGGAGCATCAGCACTCAGCACATGGACACTGCTGAAACACAGAGACAGAGCGAGACAGACAGACACAGAAATAGACAGACAGACACAGAAATAGACAGACAGACACGGGAAGACGAACAGAGCCTCAGAGAGACAGACAGATAAATAGACAAACAGAGGGAGACATAGACAGACACCCAGGGAATCAGACAGACAGGTGCTCTCTCTCTCTCTGTCTCTTAGCACACAGACAGACAGAGAAACAGACAGGACAGCAGACAGAGACAAACAGACAGACGGACAAAGGGAAGCAGACAGATTCTCTGGTGTGTTTTCTGAGCTACAGAGATTGTTTGGCCCAGCTTGAGACTTCACTAGCAGCAATCTCACCCGTGTGTGTGTGTGTGTGTGTGTGTGTGTGTGTGTGTGTGTGTGTGTGTGTGTGTGTGTGTGTGTGTGTGTGTTATTGATTGGCGTGAGATGTGCAGGTCGATGATCCTGACAGTCTGAATTACAGTAATCTGTCATTATCGACGGACATCTCTCTCTTTCTTTCTTCATCTCTCACTCCCTTTGGTTTGTTGTTTTGCCCCATATCTCTTTCCCTCTCTCTTTTTCTTTCACTCCCCCCCCCCCCCACCCACCTCCCTGTGCCCTACTTTTGTTCCCTCGGTGCTGATAATTGTTGGCGGTGTGAGATGTGATTAGAGCTGCAGCAAGTTCACGATTGAGCGAGAGACACTTACTTTGTGTGTGCGTGTGTGTGTGTTTGTGTGTGTGTGTGTGTAGGAGAGAGATAGAGTACATCCAGTGTTTCTCTCTTTCCATCACCATTTGCTTTTTCGCATCCGCTCTCTCTCTACTCTCACATTTTTACTCTCGTTTTCATCAGATAAGCGATTTGCGTTCCCTTTCTCATGTTCTCTCAGCATCTCTCACTCCCAAATCCTTCCCTTCTTCTGTGTTTATTTTCCTTTTCTCCACACCCATCCTTCTTTCTTCTTTCCTCACTTCTCCAGTTTCTTTCTTTCTTTTTTTTTTGCATCCTTCCTTCCTCACTCTCTTTCCCTCTTCATACTTCATAGTTTTTCGTCTTCCTACTTTAGATTGTCTTTAGTTTTCTCTCTCTCATCTGGCGTCTCTTTATCCTTTCATCTTCTCTCTTTCACTTATTCTTCCTCCTTTCTTATCTCGTTTCTACATCACCTTTTTCTTTTTCCCCCCGTAGTGCAGCATTTCTTTTTTTCATTGTTAATTCCATCTCTCTTCTTTTTGGTGTCCATACCCCCCACCCCCTCCACCCCTCCGTGTCTCTGTCTGTTGGCCGGCGGCTCTGTCCATCTGCCTCCTCTCTCTGATCTCTCACTCGGCGTGACTGTGAAATCAGGGCTGGCCTGCAGAAGAAAGGAGCTTCTTTGGCCTCTGTATGTGTGTATGTGTGTGTGTGAGAGACAGAAAGAGTCTCGAGATATTTAACAATTTGCAGGGTGCTTCTGCAATGCACACTGTACCGTACCTGAGGCCCAAGCATCTGTGTGTAAGCAAATCACCACACACATAAACACACGCACACGCACACACACACACACACGCACACACACACACACAGGGCTGTTTGGCTGCTGGATTGAAATGTAACTCTAATTCTCCATCTGTGTGTAGATGATTGTGGGGCTATGGCAATGGTTCTGGTGTGTGTGTGAGTGTGTGTGTGGGTGATTGGCAGAGATAAACACTGGGCTACTCAGGTCAGTGTATGGCTGTGTGTGATAGACCTGTGTGTGACTGAATCCTGGGTCACTGCCCTCACACACACACACACACACACCAGTGTTAGCCAAACGGCTAACGGGCAAAACTGGCACCTCATGCCAATATAAGCGTGTGTGTGCATGTGTGTGAAAGAGACTAATTGTCTGGTGTCAGAGCTGCAAAATACTGCAGATACAGAGAAATCACTGCACATCACTTCATCTCTCTCTCTCTCTCTATTTTTAACTTCTTTGTCATCACTTTAATTCACTCATTCACTATTCGTCATCTTCAGCTTTTTTTAATCTCTCTCTCTCTCTCGTCTCTTTTTATTCATCTTTCTTTTTATCTTATTTTATTTCTTTAGTCTTTCATTGCTCTTCATCAGATTTATCTTCCATTTTTATCTGTTCATTTATTCATGTTTTTGTTTGTCTTTTTGTTCTCCGATTCACTTTTCTCCGCCTGTCTTTATTTCCCACAACTCAGGGTTTTTCAGATTAAATTTTTCTCATCTGTCATTTTCTTGTGACCGTTTATTCCATCCAGTAGAAATGCTGATATCATAAGCTGTAGTATCTGTGTAGTGCATATTATTATTGTACTGAAAATAAACATTGTGGGGGGGATGGTATCGGGAGGGTGCCAATAGTTTGTCACAGGAGAGCTGGTGCATGATGTGTGCAGGAGGTGACCTTTGACCGGATCACTGCAGACTAAAATAGGACAATAAAACTAAATAAAACGGTGAGCCACACAACGTACATCTATATGTGTGTGTGTGTGTGTGGGGTGATAACATCAGAACAGCTGTGTGTGCCATTAAATGTTAAATGAATGTTGTATTTAGCATGGCCACACACACACACACACACACACACAGATGTGAGACAGATAGATAAATCACGCTGTCTACTTTCACAGCTCTTTCTCTTTAACTGAGACTGCAATTTGCTTTTGGGTTGAGATGAATAGGTGCGTGCGTGCGTGTGTGTGTGTGTGAGTGTGTGTGAGCGAGCCCTCGGGGCGGCGGTGCATTAGCCTGGGCTATCTGTGGCCTGATCTCTGGGACATTGGCTGTAATGACGCGGCTGTGCGCTCGGCTAATGAAATCAGTGTTGGTGCTGCGATATCGCTGAGCATCAGATTGACCAATAAAGCGATTAGACTGCACTTCAGGGCACACACACATTTCTCTAATTACACTCACAACAACTACAACTCCAATTCTATTATTTCTGTCATGTTTTTCTATCCCAGCTTCTCTCTTTCTCTCTCTCTCTCTCTCATCATAATCTCTCTCTCTCTCTCTCGCCCATGTTGTTTGGGAAACATAAGGATTTTGTGAAACTCTAAAAATGTACTTTGGAAGAAAGAGTGAACCACGAAATATGCTCCAGCTACCACTCGGCATAAAATCTCAATTCCGTCACATCACATTGATTAGTAAACGTGTAACTGTTTGCACACACACACTGGTTTCGATGATAAAGTTAGCTGGTAATGGAGTCCTGAGGAATATCGTCCATCTGTCCGTCATCTATAACCATTATCCTGTGGAGGGTCGCAGGAGGAAGGAAGCCAATCCCGGGGAAGTCAGGGTGCAAGGCAGGGTGAGGGTGAGATGCCAACTCATAACAGGGCACGCACAGAAACAAACACACTTTGGTAACAGCATTCAGTCTACAGAGCATGTGTCTTGACTGTGACAGAAAACTTGGGACGAAAGCATAGAGAAAGCATGCAAACCACACACACACACACACACACACACACACAGAGCAGAGGGGAGATTCGAACCTCCAGCCCTGGGAGTGTGAGGTGACCATGTACTGTGATTGCTAAGCCACCGTGCCTCCATGAGGAATATTGCAGTAATCTTATGTCTATTTTAATAATTCTTGTTTTTTGTGTAATTAAATTGTTTGTGGTATAGCAGCGTATTTTGACAAGGCAGCACAAATGAACAGATGATTTGAATCAGACTCTCGGTTTAATGAAAATCAACATGATTCTCTCTCTCTCTTACACGCTGAGCGCTCAGGTGGCGCAATACTTTTCTATGATTTATTTTTTTTTGGTCTGAGAGCCGGTGACCAGCATTCCCAGTCCCTTTCGTAATAGTCGTATGCTTTAGTCCCGTGAATCTGCCTGCAGGCCCTGTTTTCGTCCAGCGCGGGTGCGCTGTACAGTATGTTCCATGTAGGGCGCGTGTAGGTCCAGTGTAGGTCCACTGTAGAGCCCGTGCAGGTCTGCTGTCTCTGGCACGCGTCTCGTCAAAAAGTATTAAAACAGCATTTATCCCGGTGTCTCCCAGGAGAACAGCCGCAGTGTTAATCCTAATTAATAGTCTGTAAAACTGTGTGACTGCGCTTGTCTTTAATCACACTGTAACATGTTGCCCCTCTGAGAGCCCCTCGCTCCTCTGCTCTGTTCACTTCCTCTGTATTTTTAAGCTGTGTTTAACTGCAACCTGTCTCAGACGTGTCTCAGACACACATCAGGCATGCCTCATATGTTTCTCAGATGTGTCTCAGACGTGTCTCACTGACACTCTTTCTTATTCTTGCTCCACTCTGAGTTAACTTTATTTAAGTTGTTTATGGTTATTATATTGTCAGTGTGTGTGTGTGTGTGTGTGTGTGTGTGTGTGTGTGTGTGCGCGCGCGCGTGTGAGAGCTTGCACACGCACGTGTGTGTGTTGCACTCTCCTGCAGATATGCACTCCTTTTCCCGTTTCCAGCCGAGCCTTTTCCTGCCAGAGGGCGAGAGAGAGGCAGCCCATGGAGCACTCACTCACTCGCACACAACACACACACACACACACATCACAGCTTCTCAGGGTTAGGCACAGTGTGAGGTGCTAGATCCTGAAATACTCCTCTCATCTCCCAATTTCACTTCTTTACTCCTGCTGGCAAGTTATTCACCTCTCTCTCTCTCTCTCTTGTCGTCATGGTAACCATGGAAGCTTTGTCTCTTGTCTCAGTGAGCAAACGGCGCTTAACGTGTAATGTAGCATAGACTTTTATTTTAGGACACTATTTGTGTGCTAGTGTATGTGCTCAGTTTGTGTGTGTGTGTGTGTGTGTGTGTGTAAAACAGTGATGGTTGTATTTTGCACATTAACACAATCTGTGTGTTTTATTCCCATGCTCTTTGCCTGTAATCTGATCGCCTCCATTTCCACTCCACCATCATTCCTCCTAGCACAATCACAGAGACAGGAGCGTGCACACACACACACACACACACACAGTCCATGTTCTTCTGTAACAACAATAAATCCTGCTACCGCTAACAAAATGTAATTTCTTTAAAAAGTTAGTGTGTCACTTGTTGACTGTTGACCTTTGACCTGTGTGATCAGTTATGAGGAGCGAGCTCGTTATCTGGAGTCGATCGTGCAGCACCACGTGGAGTTGAGCACATTTGAGGACTATGCTGCCCGTATGTTTAGCCCCGCCCCTTTCCATCACCCTCCCAGCGAATCAGGTGAGCTATGCCACCACTTTCAGCCAATCACCATTCACTTTCACTGACATACATAGCATGTGCACGTGCACACAAACACACACACGCCCTCAGCCCAAACACTTATTTCAGCTCATAAATGTTATATCTTTTTTCTTTTTTTTTTTTACATCTCCCTTTACCCTTTCACTCAGAAGTAGATAGTGATGTCACGGAACTGCTTTATCAAAGATGTTTAGGTCAGTTGTTTGCCGATTCTTTAAGTAGCAGCTTTTTAAATTATTGACCAAAAAAGTAACTACAGCTAAAATAAAACACACAGACTCAAATCATGAATGGAACGCACCACAGTCTGAGACACTATACAACCGTGGTAGTGCTGCTGCTTATTGAACTTTTGTCCTAATGGACGACACAAAATAACAAAAACATCGTTTAAGGATTGGCAAAGACTCAGCTGTGCGGACAGCTATAGAAAGTTCATTCCACCATCTAGGTGCCAGAACAGAAAAGAGTCTGGATGCATCCCTGAGTCTTCCTTGATCCCTGAGAGATGGTGGTACCAGGGAATGTGGTGCAGTGCGATGTGTGATGAGAGCTGAGAGGTAAGTGGATGCTGGGACATTTTTAGCTTTGTAGGCAAGCATCAGGGTTTTAAATTTGTTTCGAGCAGCTACAGGAAGTCAGTGCAGGGAGCGGAGAGGTAGGGTGGTGTGGAAAAACCTGAGAAGGTTGAAAACGAGACATGCAGCTGCATTCTGGATTAGCTGCAGAGGAGGAATGGTGGACAGTGGCAGACCTGCCAGGAGTGAGTTACAGTAGTCCAGTGTTGAAATAACAATGGACTGAAGAAGCACCCGAGTAGCCTATGAAGAAAGAAATGGGTGGATTCTTTTGACGTTGTAAAGGAGAAATCGACAAGAGCGAGTAAGGTTAGCAACGTGTGGGGAGAATGACAGATGATTGTCCAGAGTTACCCCAAGATAGTGGGCAGTGGCTGAAGGAGTGATCTGATTGTTGTCCAGGGAGATCACAAGGTCTTGACCAGGTGAAAGAGTCCCCAGGGATGAAAAGCAGTTCGGTTTTACTGAGATTGAGCTTCAGCTGTTGAGCTGCCATCCAGGATGAGATGTCTTCCAGACATGCTAAGATTTACATCTAACAAAGACAGCGGTTAGAACTAAAAATCTCAAATGTAGACACATTAGACAAATGGGAAGGTTTTTCGTGTCCATTATTTGTGATTCTAGGCCAATGCAAGTCTCTTCTGCTTGTTGTTCTTCCAAAGTAATGGTTTCTTCGCTGCAATTCCATGACAGCCTGTCTCATGCAATCTCCTCTGAACATTTGATGTTGAAACTCCAATAAGCATTCATGTGGTCTTTAATCAGAGATGCTGGTCATGCTAATAGACTTTTCCTATGCAGCAGAGGTAGCTCTTGGATTTTCCTTTCCTGAGACGGTCCTCATGAGGGTTTCGGTTTCATCACAGCGTTTGATGGTTTTGGTGACTGCACTTGGGGATACATTAAAAATTCTTGAGATTGACTGACCTCTGTTTCAAAAAGTACAGAGGGACTGTCTTTTCTCGTAACTGACTGACTGTTTTTTGTCATAATATGGATTTGTACAGTAGTTGTAGTAGGACTAATAGAGATCATGACTCTGTACCCACCCTTCCTCTGCACAAGACAACTGATGGTCTAAAGCATATTAACAGTGCAAGAAACGTGTGTATATACACACACACAGTCATGTTCGAAAGTTAGTATCTTCTTTTTTAATTCTGTGTTTTTGTATAAAAACATACTAAAAATAATCTGATTGTACTGGGTCTTGGTATTTGGTAAATCCAACATCCGACTAACAGCAACATATAACTTTTTTTCACTATTACATTATTTACTTAGCAAAAATAAAGCCAATAAGGGAAAAAAAACACATTCCAGACATACTAAGTACCTCCTTAAGGCTTCCACAGTTTTCTAGTCTGGAGCATTCAGGTGTGTGTTAACACAGTGCCAAGAGGGAAAGACATGAGCAGTGGTTTTAGGGAAGCAATTGTTCACCAAGTTCTCATCAATTAGGAAAGGGTTATTAAACCATTATGCACAAAACAATTCAGTTCAGCGTTCTACAGTAAGAAATATTATTCACAAGTGCAAAAGCATTTAAGACAGGTGTCAGTCTTCCCAGGAGTTGACGTCCCTTAAGGTCAGTCTGTGCAATGCTTAGGGGAAAAAAAGCCGAGCAATACATCTCAGTCCATACAGGCCTCATTGAGCCTGTTAAATGTTATAGTCCATGACAGCACAATTAGAAGAAGACACAATACAGAAGAAGTACAGTTTGTTTGGAAGGGTGCCAGAAGAAAGCCTCTTCTGTCTAAAAAGAACATGGAGACATGACTGAGGTTTGCAAAACTGAATTTGAACAAACCACAAGACTTCTGGAACAATGTTTTATGGACAGATGAGACCAAAGTGGAAGTGTTTGGCCTTAAAGGCCAGCGCCTTATTTGGGGAAACCAAAAAGCATTTCAGCAGAAACACCTAGAAAAATTAGACCATAAACTCCTCTGTATACCAGAGTATTCTAGAGGCAAATGTGAGGCCAACATTATGACAGCTAAAGCTTGGTTAAAATGGGGCCATGCAACAAGACAATGATCCGTGGCACACTTGCAAATCTACATCAGAATGGCTGAAAAATAAAAGAATCAAGTCGTAACCTAGTTAAAATGCTGTGACAGGACCTTAGGAGAGCTGTGTATAAGTAAATATTCAAAAATCCCAATGCCCTAAAGCAATGTTGTAAAGAAGAATGGACCAAAATTCCTCTACAATGATGTAAGAGACTGAAAGTCATACAGGAAACGATTACTTTGTTATTGCTGCTAAAGGTTTATTTATAAGCTATTGAATTATATGGCTTAGGATTACTCATGTTTTTGTTTTGTTTTTTACTTTTTGGCTTTATTTTTGATAAATTTTTTGACAAAAGTTAGACCTTGTTTATTCTTGCCTATCAGATTTTTATGTATTACACAAAAACACATCGAATTAAAGGGGGAGGGGGGAGTATTAACTTTTACACATGACTATACATATATATAAAATACAGTTAGCCCCTGACGTACAAACAAATCCGACTTACGAACGTGCTCCCAGAATGGAAATTATTCGTAAGTCTTGTACACATTTGGCACAATCATACAATCTGAGCGTAAGAAACCAAACGTACAGGTTTGGTGTTTTGGTTCCTCATTATGCCTCGCAAGACCTTTAAATTCTGAGGTGAATCCCGGTGACACGGTGGGGTCGACTGACCTTGTTTAAAGGAAACTCAGGAAGATGTCAGCAGATAACACTACATGGTGTTTAGTGCGCTCTTGAACAAACGCCATTTTGTCTCAGAGACATTTTTTGTACAATACACGTGAGCTACTTCCACAACTTGTTTGCATCTATGAATGTTCGTAGGTCTGCGGTCCATTTGTATCTGCGGAAATTTGTAACTCGAATGTTGGTAAGTCAGGGACTTACTGTATATACGCAGCAGATGAGTGATGATTTCTCAGTTTCTTAGTTTAGTTCTTTCTTTTCCAAAGAGCGTTCAAGTGACTTTATGCTCTGGGTGGGCGGGGAATACTTGCTTGTCAATCAACAGCATGTGTGAGCTCAGGTGTGGAAGTGGGTGGATTTTGTCCGAGTGTGTTACTCAAGCTGAAGACATGCCTCTCTTTTAGACAAACTCTGCCACCTCGTGCAAATGGTGTAACTCCTGAAGACTGTTGAAGTCAGTATAAGGGTCTGAGGTCTGATCTGTCTACACATACACACACACACACACACACACACTTTGTATAGCTCTGCTCCTCATCCAGCTGCTGATGATCTGATTCCCGACATCCTGAACATCTCAACACCACGAATGATCATTATTCTGCTTTTTGTTTTTCTTTCTTTTTACTTTTCTTCCATTTTTTGCCTTTCTGTTGTGTTTCTCCTTTAGATGATAATCATACACTCGTGTGTATCTAAAGGTAAGCCTGTGGCACACACTCTGCTCCGGGTCCTTTATTCACTTTGCCTGCAGTGTGTTTTGATTTCATCTCTTTCCCTCATCTCATACACACACACACACACACACACACACACACACACACACACACACACACAGTTCAGTTTGTCTAATGCATGCGTAACCTTAAACTAACACACACAAACACACACACACACACACACACACACACACACACAATTGAACATTTCCTCCTGTTGTTTTAATCCATGTCTGTTCTGTTGCATGGACTCGCACTTTAACTACAGCACGGTGTATAATTCCAGAATTGTGTGTGTAAGTGAGTAAGCGTGCACATGAATATGAGTGCAAGAGAGTGAGTGAGTGTGTGTGTGTGTGAGTGAGTACTGTATGATTGTGTGTACAGTATTTGAGTAAGAGTGCATGTGTGCGTGATAGTGAGACTTGTATGTATGTGAAAGAATACAGTATGTATATGTGTGTGTCTGAGAGCGAGGGAGTGTGTAGGTGTGTGTGCGAGAGGGTGTGTGAGTAAATATGTGTCTGAGAGAGCGCATGTAAGAGAGTGTGAATTAGTGAATATATACAATACTGTGCAAATGTCTTGACAGCCCCATATTTTTTTTTCTATTTTGCTTCCAAAGCTCCATACTTTCTTTTGTTTTTTTACATCCTCTTGAGGAATTGTTCTCCAGGCTTCCTGAAGGATGTCAAATTTTCAGTCCACTCGCTGTACCTCAGCAGTTTTCTGAGAGAAATAGAGAAATATTTTTGTTTGTTAATCCACACAGTGACCCATGAGCAGCTCAAGCATTAACTTAAGGCATGAACCAGTGAGAAACCGGTGCAGGTGATGGCAAATGATCAGGCCGGTGATTAGTATACTGCTGATGCTGAATGCTGAGTGGTTGGAACAGACGAGAGGGGAAATGAGGTTGCTGCTGAGGTTGTTACATAAACAACCAATTTTTTTGGATTAGAATTTTTAGGCACTTTGCAGCCTGTCGCTGTAAATCTACATTATTTAATTTAACATGAAGGAATGCGGAGGGGGTCAAAACTTTTGCATATGACAGTATGTGTGTATGAGTGAAAAGTTATGTATGGTGTATGTTTTCTACTTATTGTTACTAGTGAGAAATACAAATCAGTTTATTTCTTATGATTTAAATCATCATGGTGCTGTCGTGATTCTCATGACTCCACACTCTGACCTGAACACCATCACTGCTCTTACACTGCAACTCGCACACACACCCATAGATCTGATCGCTGTACTGCTCCGCAGGTTCCTTTCCAGAGAACCCGCTGTGTGAGAACCCGAGTGTGCCGCTGGACTCCGCCGAGTTATCGTCTCCCATCTCTCCTCGAGCCAGCAAGAGCCGCGTGTCCATGAAGCTGCGCCGCTCGTCAGGATCGGCCAACAAGACCTGAACACGCACACGCGCGCACACAGAGAGCACACTGGTTACTAAAAACTGCACACTCCACTGGTCTCTCTCTCTCTCACACACACACACACACACACACTGTGCTGATCATCGTTTGTACACTACGTCATAGAGTTTTGATCATTTTGAAGTCATTGTTTCTGATGAAAGGTTACTGAGGAACCCGGTGCTGTTGGACCGCTGGTGCCGTGTCAGTGTGACGCCTCCGTGCGTCTGTTCCCGTGTTTTTTTTTTTTTTTTAGTGTTTCTGATCTAACGTGGCCGTGTTGGTGAGATCAGCCCGGATCAAACACACTCCTGATGATGGGCTGATCCACACACTTCCTCCGCGTGCTGTGTTTAATAACACTCGAGGTGAGAAGTGAACGTCTCTGAAACACAGTCACTTCCTCCTGTTACAGCTCTTCCTTTCTTTCTTTATACCGCTTTAACTTTTTCCCCCCCCCATTTGATCGTGAAACACGACACTGCCTGTATAAACAAAGTCATCTTTACCTCAAACGCACTCCAATGGCAGGAGAAACTGCAGTGTCTAATACAGTGCTAACGTGGCGCAGAAGCTGGCGACCTCTGGGTTTAGAGTGATGCTGCACTTTCATATATATATACATGTGTGTGTGTGTCTGCTCAGGCTTTGTGCAGGAACAGCTTTGGAGGAAAACACCGTCGTCTAGACTTGCAACTGCATATTTGGTTTAAACAATTTAAGGGATTTTGTGTTCACCGTTTTCTTTAATATAAACAAATAAACGTGTACAGTGCGCGGAAACAACATGGAAAAAGACGCCTACTCGTGTACATTTTCTGAAAACGTAAATTAAGATCATCAAAAATTAAACAGTCTAATCGGATGTAGATGATGATGCAATGAGCACTCTCTCATGATTAATAGCTGTGACAGAAGGAATGATTAAGCACGTATTAAACTAGATAGACAGCCGATTAAAACTTGACTGAGGCCACAGCTTCCTGTCAGCCGCTTTAGCATTAGCATGGTCGCTGCGGTGTGAGGTGGTAGCATTAGCATGGTGTTTGGAGAAGTGAACAGTGAATCCGAGCGCATTTCATTTGTTTGTGTTTTTCTGTTGTACAGGAGCACTCTGTGTGTGTGTGTGTGTGTGTGTGTGTGTAAAAATATAAATGTAAGAAGTGTATGTGTTTATTTAATGGGTGTGTATAGTGGAGGAGACGCGTCCGGTCTTTGTACAGCTGTAACAGTATTTAAACCAGCCGAAACCAAACAAGCGGAAGCTTTGTCGCTCTGTCGGTTCCACACACGCGCGCGCGCGCACAGTGGGGCCCCTATATTCATACAGACGTGTAAAACATGTCGACTGTGCCGCTCACGCACACACACGCACGCACGCACGCGAATTATTTTTACACAAATTGAAGCTGAGAGTTTCACACAGTCCGAGTTTAATTCCGAAGCTGAAGATAAATGAGACCAAACCAAAGACAGACAGATTAGAGCCGTGCATACACACCGGAGCAAAAATAAGTGCACTCTATATACTTGCACTGATTAATGGTGACTTTTAAAGTTTTTTTTATTGTTGTTGTTTTTATTTAAGACACACCACCAAATTTAAAGTATTTCTCTTCCTGCGTTTCTTTCCCAAAAGTGTCATTTAAAGTATAATATTTGTACTGTCTGAGAGATTAAAACAAACAAATGAAAAACATTTAACAACTTTTTTTTTTATCCATATCCGTTAATAAAACACATTTGGGAACCCCTCATATGCTGCCAGTGTCTCGAGCAGCCACCTAGCGAATCTGATGAGCTACTAATCGCTGATATAACGTTAGTGTGATGACTCAGCACAGAGTTTAGCTAACTTAGCAAGGTGGCTTAGCACTGTTAGCTGTCATGTTACCGTAGTTGCTGAATACTAATCTGTATACTTGACATGATTGGAGATTATTTCATGTGACATCACAGCCTGAACTCACACTTAGCCCCGCCTATTGAATTAGTTTTATTTACAAAATCTCTGTGTTTTGGTATTAATCTGCATTTCTGTGAAAAGGAATCTAAAAATTAAAGTATGTTAATGCAGAAGGAGGTTTAGCACTCGGGCGGTGTTCAGGGCTCTGATGCAGGGGTGTTATTTGTTTCAGAAAGGCGGTTGGTGTTGTTTGGTGGGGCGGGTTTTTTATAGAATGTTCGTGCTGTAAATGCAACACGTCCCAGAGGCCTGAATATTTTGCAGATGGTTTTATAGCAGGAAGCTGAAACGTGTGCACGCTGGAACGTGGATGTGTGAGATGCTGGTGTAGGTTACTGCTGAGAGAGATCGCTGCATGACGCACGTGCTAACTGCATGCGTTAAGAGCACTACGCAAAACGCGCACACACAAGCACACGCACATGAGTCTCATCTACACGTTTGTAAAGAGGAAAATCTGATGTGCAAATAAACACAAATAAAAAAGTATTCTCATGTACAACACTGTCTGTGTATTATTATTATTATTTAAGGGTGATTTATATTGTGAAAGGAAAACCATAAAAAGAAAGACAAAAAAAACTGACAATAAAATAAATGTCAGTATTGGTAAACAAAATAATGGCGCATTAAAACAAATGTGTATATATATATACACACAGGGGCAGCCAAAAATGTATACACACTTCAGGTAATATTATATTATATTATATTGTAATATTAACAATATTATCATCATAATATTATCATATATATCAATATATAACATATAGCAATTAAATTTAGTATAAAAATATTAATTCCATTTTTTGTCCTGTAATGTGTTCTTTTTTTGGCTGACTTTCTCTCTCTCTCTCTCTCTCTCTCTCTCTCTCTTTCTTTCTGTATATATGTGTGTGTGTTTGTGTATCACTGGAGCAAAGTATACAACAAAATATTAGTTGACAATTTAAAGCTAGTTAAACACAAATGTAAAATGGGTTTTCATGTTTCAACTGATTTTTTCACAGGGAGGTTCAGATGGTTAAGATAGGTTCCTTATCAGAAGCTCAGGAACAAGTCAAGGCCCACCAGCCTGTCTGATGGCTGCATAAAACAAATTCATTTCACTGAGCTGTAAGGTACAGGTGACCTCTGATTCTTGATCTTTAAGGCTGGGCAAACAAACGGGTTCATGTTCTACACTACTCAATAATCATCCTGCACTTTTCACCTTTACACCCTGAACACTTCAGCACGACGAGTGTTTAATGAACCCTTAGTGTGATGTTGTGAAGTGTGAGATGCCTTCTGAATGGCGAATCCAAGACTTCTCTTCACCTGAGATTTTTTTAAAATCTTTAATGATGTGTGAGGTGTTTTCGACATGAACTGCCACCGAAACGTCTCAACACTTCTAACCTCATAAATAATGAGATTATGCAAATTACATAATATGTATATCCTTTTTCTCCTGCTTCTATAGCAACATTTACATTAATGAAGATTTTAATGTAATGTTAATTAAACGCCCTCTCTCATATACACCACACACACAACTGTCATTCCTGCGCTTTTGTGATGACTTTTATGTCTGTAGTAATTCTAGATATGTGATGTATAATAATATTTAATCTTGTATTCATTCACTGTAACAGCAGTTTTTATAAGCACACTTATAACTCTAAAACAAAATGATATGTGTTTGTGATTCATGTTGTGAAACAGTTAACAGGGAAAAAAACATAAAATTATTATAAAAAGATCATACTTCATATAATGTACATATTCTACACACACACACACTCATGTCATTTGTATTCATTTGCAAATGATTCAGATTATCTGGAAACTTTGGACTTCAGATCTCTGGACAATAACAAAAGATTAATGCTCCACACTGCTTTATTTCATATAATCTTAATCTTTATTAATATTTCTGTTTTATTTCTCACTTTCAGATCTTATACATCCTCTCTTCGGACAGAAACACACACAAAATTATAAAATCACCAACGTATATATTTATACACGTGCCAGAGAAACGACTACAAAAGCACATCAACCTTAACTTTCCATGGGAACTAAATTCATTTACAAGTTCGATGTGTTTTATTAAATCATTGCTCGCTGTTTATAAAGAATAAAGTTGTGTCGTTAATGTGTGTTTATATCGGTTTGTACCGGATCATCACCTCACCTCCAGGTCAGGAGTCGGGGTCAGGACACCAGGACAGAAGAGTTTTAAAAGAAATCTGAATACTTATGACATACTGATGCAGAGCTTCACACACAAACACACAAACTTCAGTCTTAATTAGCATGATTATGTCATAAGCAACATGGTATCATCATCCTACCTGTGGTAACCATGGAAACATATGATGCATGCTGTTCAGAATGTTACATGATGCTGGATGTGTCTTATTTGTGAGTTTCTTTTTTTTTATATAATAATCTGGGGAAATGTTTCCCATTTGATATTTGGAAGGAATCTAAACCCCGTAGTTTCAAGATTCAAGATGGTGCCTTTTAGTGTTTTAATCACATCTGACTTTATTTTCCAGCTAACAAATAAAAAATAGCCTGTTGTGATTGGAGCCCTGTGTGACATACTTCATTGACAAGATGACCTCCACTGGAGCATTTTATATAATTATGCATGGTATGGTGATTGTGTGTGTGTGTTTGGGGTGATGTGTAAAGTGACACCATGGGTAAAGGTTCAGTAATCAAGTAATCATGTACTGTAGAAATATCTTCAATAATCCTGATTTAATATTTGTCATATGGACCAAGTTCAGTTGCCATAGCAACAATCCCCTTTATCAGGAGCCAAGCGTTCTCACACACTCAAACATTACTGTCGACTCTGTGTGCAATATTATTATTATTATTATTATTATTATTACATTAAACTGTTTTACTCTAAAGCCTGGTGTTTAGGTTAGATTTGCACAGTGAAAGGGTACTAACCAGAACTTGCCCTTGTAGCTGGGGTGAAACTCACATATGAGCAGAGTGAATTTTAGACAAATTTACTGCATTCGAGTTTAGCAGAAAGTTTAACAAGGATCGCCACACACACACACACGCAAGTTTGTGTAGTACCCTTTATATCTGAGACTGCTGAAAGTAAATACAGCACTTTACTCTTTCATGTTATCTGATTTGCCTTAGTGACATCACAGCTGTACGATTCTAATCAGAATTTAAGATAACACAATTATTATTATTATTAGTTTGATTTGATCTGTTATTTCCTGTTCATGTTTATTTTTGTCCTGGTTTTTATACGAGCCATGAAAATATTTATTACTTTGTTTTTACACGTGAAACTTAACGCCGTAAAAACTGTCCTGAGGATAAACCCACTTCAGGTAGGAACTTCCCACATCCGGCTCGGTTTCGGAGGCAGCATGAGATCCGGCCGCATCAGCGCACTGCCCGCCGCCTTACCGGGCCCCGCGAGCGCGTGCCAGAGCCGGTGCTTCTCGCGCACCTCCGGCGTGGGAAAGCGCGCGCCGCACAGGTGGCACGCGAACGGGATCGGCGGAGCGCTCTCCGCGTGCTTGTACGCCGCCGCGTGGACGCTCTGGTGCGCGGCGAGATGCTTTCTGAGGTACGCGTGCCGTCGGAACTTCTTGGTGCAGTAGTGGCACGCGTACTCTTCCTCTTCCTCCTCTCCTCCTCCTCCTCTTCCTGCTGCCCGCGCGCACAGGTACCCAGGCGCGAGCCTCGAGCCGTCGTCACCGGAGCTCGCGCGTAGTTCGAAGCACTTCTCCGTGTCCGCGGGAGGCAGGCCGCTCTGCGCGCTCTCGGCGGAGAAGAATAAGAGCTGGTGTTGGTGAGGATGATGAGGATGAGGATGCTGCTGCGGCTTGACCCGCACCTCGCTCGCGTTCTCTTTCCCTTCGACCGACGCCTGAGACTTCTTCCCGTCCTGCGAGTCGCGCGGTTTGTGCCAGCGCCGGTGTGACGCCAGGTTAGCGGGGCAGCTGAACACCTTGTCGCACTCCGGACACCGGTACTCCACCCGGACGATGCGCGAGCACCGGTGCTGCGCCAGAGAGAACGGGTCCGGGTACTCCTCCTTACAGAGCTGGCAGATAAACTCACCCAGCGGCTTCTTGTTCCGCGGTAAAGCCGCGCTCTCGGGACCCTCCTTCTTGATCCGCAGACCGAGCACCGGAGAGGTCGTGACCTCGTCTTCGAAACTGAGCTTGCGTGCGACTTTGGGTTTCCTCACTGGCGGCGGCTTGCTCCTGCTCTCGGGCTTCGGGCTCTGCTGGAATGGCGACGGGTACGGAGCGAACTTCATGTCCGCGCGACTGGAGAGCAGGAGGCGCTCGATGGAGGACACCGGGAACGATTCCGCCGCGGCCGGGGAGATCAGACACCGGGGGAACGGAGAGCGTTTTAACCCCGGGGAGGTGAGGGGCACCGCGGGTCTGTGGCACACATCCTCCTCCTCCTCTTCCTCTACGCCGTTCTCATCTTCATCCTCCTCCTCCTCCTCCTCGTTATACTCGTTACCGACACTGCTGTGGAAGACAGTTCTCCCGGGCGCGAGCACTGGGTGTTCCGTCTGTAAACTGTCCGTGCACGGGGCACTCACCAGCGCGTGCGAGTCTGATCTCTGCACCTCCGCGCTCTCGTGTCGGATCCGGTACGACCCCCCCGAGCCGCGCTTACTCCGCTTTACCAAAAAGCCGCGAGGCATCCCGGTGTTAATCTTGACTTTTTATATTTGAGTCTAACAGTTTAATCTTCCGTTTTATAACCGAGACCTGATCTGCTCTCGCGCGCCCTCGGTCTAAAAAAAACCCCCGTCTCTGTCGCGATCACGCGCCGGTTTGTTGTTTTTATTCTTTGGTTATATTTTTTTAATCATGAAATCACTGTCAGTGTCAAATCTCTGACCAATCACAGCACTGACCGCAAACTGGGGGGCGTGACCAGTGTTAATTAGCGTATCAGATCACTGATTGGCCGCTGGTGGAGATAAGCTCGCGTCTCTGCAGCATCCCGCTCACCTGCTGCAGCATCACACAGATGTCTAACGTCTGTCTGACATCTAAAATCTGTTCATTCAGGATGTTCTTCTTTTGCTTGTTTGCTCATTATATTTCATGCTTTTAATACAGACAGGTTCAGTTCAGGAAACATTTTTTTTTACTTAAAAAAACATTTATATACAATAAAGCTGCATTAAGATTACTTCTACTGCCTTATTAGTATGCGGCACAGTGGCTTAGTGATTAATTAACACCTTGCACCACCAGGATCGGGGTTTGATTCCTGCCTCGGGTCTGTGTGTGGTGTTTGCATGTTCTCCCCATGTTTGGTGGGTTTCCTCCCACAGTCCAAAAACATGCAGATTAGAATAATTGGTGTTAATTGCCCTTAGTGTGGTAATGTTGACCAGAGGTACAGTATATGTATAATGGGAATAAATACAATGGTCAACATTTTCCTCTACACTCCCTAGTACTACTACAGTTTCCAAGATGGATGGATGGATGGCTTTATTGCTAACAGTGGCACATTAATAATAATAATAATACTAATAATAATAATAAGAGAAAGCCTTATAACTTGACATATATTCTCCTGTGCTGGATGTACAGTACAGCTGCATTTGGATGGGGTTTTTTGGGGGTGTCTGTGCTCAGAGATGTTATCAGGGCTGCTAACAGATTGTCAGGAGGACACTGGGGACCGACAAGACATCTCTGTGTCACTCATCATTAACTGGCCCCTCTGTGAGGCTGCTGATGGGAATATCGTTTTCTTCTGTTCCCAGGAGCGAGTGTTGCTTATCTCTGGACAGAGTCTGATCATCATCAGGAACTGAGCAGCCCACTGAAGAGCCTCTTCCCCTTCCTCTTCCCCTTGTGACAGGTGGAATTAACGGTTAAAAGTCTTGTTTAATGACGTTGCAATACTGGGATTTAAACCTCCCAATCAGCAGCACAGAGTATGAATAACTGAGCTGTTGCTTGTGCTTCTGTAATCAAAAAGGGTGCAAATACATCACAACATCAAAATATCAATGAGCAGCAACTCCAATTAATACAGTGGTATGTGTAACATAAAAAATATACAGTACTGAGCAAAAGTCTTAGGCACCATATTATCTGTAGTACAAATTTTGTTTTATAAGTTTATTATGTCTGCATTATTATGTACAAAACCATTTCCTACAAAGATACACTAAAATTAACGAATAAATAACATTACAGAAGAATATTTCCAGACAGACCAGTTTTCAGATGGGAAAAAAAAAAAAAATCAATAATGTAGACTGCTGGGTTTTGCATGAAAATAGAAAGGAGCGAGTGTGACGAAGTTACCAAAAGAACTCATATTCTCCAGCATGCTCAGGAAAACCTAACAGCTGTTTTACTTACAGTACTGTGCAAAAGTCTTGGGAACATCCAAACAAAAGCCATATGCAATGTTGCTTTTGAAAACATTTTTACAGTGAAAGAAACCTCTATAAGAAAAGCACTAAGTAATAAACAATAAATGGTCAATGTCTGGTGTGGAAACTCTTTGCTTGAACATAAGCGGTAGTGTTCGATACAGATTTGTACAGTACTGTAAATAAAACAGCTGTTAGGTTTTATGAGCATGCTGGAGAATATGAGTTCTTTGTCACACTCACTCCTTTCTATTTTCATGCAAAACCCAGGAGTTTACATTATTGATTTTTTCCCCCATCTCTAATATGTCACTTTCTTTACAGGCATGCAAATATTCCTCTGTAATGTTATTTAGTCACTAATTTTAGTGCATCTTTGTAGGGAATGGTCTTTTACATAATAATGCAGACATAATAAACTTCTATAACAAAATTTGTACTACAGATAATATGGCGCCTAAGACTTTTGCACAGTACTGTATCTGTCTGTGATTTATTTAAACACACATCAAAGCTTCCATCAACTGCCAGCCATTTGACCTTCAAAGCTCCAGGGCAAAGCTGAAAAATACAAATTCACTCACTGTTTCTGTTACTTCATCAGATTCACTCACTGAAGCTCTCTGCATGTAAAATAGTGTAGCGCTCAGAGCAGCATACAGGGTGTAGAGGGTGTAGAGGGTGACGCTGCATGGAGGACGCTGATAAGAGATCAGAGCGTCTGCTCTGCTTGGTTGTGTTGAGGAGGAGGAGGGAAGACAAAAGCACTTGACCCTTTACCACCTCATTCAGGGTCCTATTATTCACACCGCTGTGCTCCGGGGTTTGGGATGTGGCCCGGGATGTTAATCTCAGGACTGTGGGTGAGAGCTGAGGGCTGTGCGTGTTCGGTACTCACTACCAGAGACTCAGCAGCAACCTCCACACTTCCTTTTTTGCTGGCAGAATTATGAGCAATAAAATAATAAACCTTACAGAAATCACTGACGGTACGCTTCAGACAATCATTATTTGAATGAACTACAAAAGATAAGCCAGTAATGTTTGTTTCAATAATTTTTTATCGATTTGTTGGTTATAAGTATTTATCTACAATCTACAATATATAATATGTATATAATAATAATAATAATAATAATAATAATATGTTGGTTGAGTTAGTTGATTATTTCAGACAGTAGATTTATTAAATGTTAGATTTAAGTAAAATTCAAAGATACATTTCCATATTGTATAAAAATCTGCTGCATTATTACAGAAAGCATAAATAATACATGAAGTAAAATATTCAGTATTTCATTTATTATTTGTCTTGTTTTTATTCTATTATTTTTTAAGTAATGTAATATTTTTGTATTTGTTTGTTCCAAGGTGAATAAGGTATGATTAAATTATATTTAAAATGAAAAATGAAATCATTCAAATAATTATGATGCCAATTTGCTTCCATATGATACACTCAATGAAAGGACAATGAGCACTCTACTCAAGGGTAGTATGAGGTTGGATGTGGATTTAATTTACAGAACGCTTAAATAAATGTTATTGATTACACCCCAGTGGTATACAGTACATGGAGTTTGTCGCCCTCTGCAGGCTGTTCAGTGAAACGCGCATGTTAGAGATTGACTGAAAGAAAATGAGTTACACTGCAGGTAAAAAAAAGACACTGGGTGAGCATAAAGCTTGAGGATCTAAGGAGTGCAAAACACAAAGAGATCCAACTGAAATCCAACAATCTAAGCAAAACGACTCCAGAAACCGCAGCTCCAAACCCTGTGGGTGGAGCAACACATGAGAAAAGGCCAATCAAGAACCTCCACATCCTAAACATCTCTGAAAAAGATGGAGATGTGCAATTCCAGATGATGGAGAGCAGAAAAAGATCCAGGAGAAACCACCAAGGCATGGAAAGAAAAAGGAATGAAAAAAGGGAGCGAGAAAAAGACAAGGCAAAGCAAAGAAGAGAAAATGGGGGGGGGGGGGGGGGGGATGAAAAGACTGGAAGAGTAAAAAGAAAGCAGGAAGAGTAAGATCATTTATTGCTGGAGAATAGTAAAGCATCAGAACAAATGACTCGGAGAACGCTAGGTAGCTGCAGATCAGTGGAGAACCTGAAGCTGAGGAACAGCCTGATGGAATGATTAGGGTAAAGACAGCAGTGAAGTGGATAGCACTATGGCCTCACACCTCCAGGGCCGATGGTGTGATTCCTGTCTCGGGTCCATGTGAGTTTGCATGTTCTCCCTGAGACTGGTGGGTTTCCTCGAGGTCCTCTACAATCCTCCTGTGGGTTTCCTCCCTCAGTCCAAAGACATGTAGAGAAGGCTCATTGCAATTTCCAAATTACCTGTAATGTTTGACTGTGTGTGTGTGTGTGTGTGTGTGTGTGTGTGTGTGTGTGTGTGTGTGTGTGTGTGTGTGTGTGTGTGTGTGTGGCCTGTGATGGACTGTGATATCTGTTTCTTCAGACTGGTCTTTGATCAAATCCCAAGAACAGGCAAGAATTTGGATTGGACAAGAAACACCCCAGCATTTAGTAAATCTGAACTAATGTTTAGTTTCAGTGTTCACTCAAAAATAAACTTTAATTCTGGACTATCGTCAGTGAACTGGAAGATGCAAAGGAAACTCACCAAAGATGAGTATGGGGAATGGGGATGAGGTGAACACTCAACCTGGGAGGTGCAAGGCCACAGTGCAACCACTACGCCACCATGCCACCTGAATACATTTTTATCAGATTTATATATTATTATTAATTATTATTATTATTAGTAGTAGTAGTAGTAGTAGTAGTAGTAGTAGTAGTTGTTGTTGTTGTATGTGTTAATACCCAGCAGAGGGTGTTATTGTGTTATAAATGGAGTCCTGGCCAGTGAGTGAAGGAAGTGAAGTGTGTGCACTGAGCTTAACGGAAATACCTGTTGTGCCTGTGCCACTACCTTCACCTGCAGATTGTGTTACTGCTGTTCAAACTGAAATCAAGCTTCTCGATTTCCTGCTACAGTAGAAATTAGGTCAGTGTGATGGTGACAGATTTTCCGGTCTTTTAAGTCTGATACTTACTGTAAGTGATAACTCTGCTCTCGTCCCTGGTTAACCTGAATCAGGCACGCACGCACACACACACACTTTAATATCATTGTGGACAAATTAGAATGGTAAACTGACCACACACACACACACACACACACACACACACACACACACACACACACACACACACACACACACACAAAGTCGTCCCTTGTACATCTATTCCAAACCTTCAACCTGATGATCATGATGTTTATTCATAATGTGTTTGAGGGACGATGTGTACAGCAAATGCACAGCAAACACTGCAAGGTCTCCATCAAAGGTCCGTCAAGAGGTCAAGAACAGCCTGACGCAGCATTTAAGTGTCGGTCAAGATGCCATACTAAATCAAGGGTGCCAATAATTTATCCTACTGTATCCATTATACAAAAGCACAATGTGGCTGAATGGCAAATGATCTTTTTTTGTTGGCGTAGTGCACTAGAAAGAGTGTGCCCGGGATAGAAGCTGTGTTATGTTGTATACTCTGTGCAGTGAGCACGCAGTGAACAGGAACATATTTACATTTATGTTGTTGGTGAAAATAATACATTTGATAAATCAAAGTGCTAGCATGTGGGCTAACGATATAAAAAAAAATTTAAAAAAAACGATGCAGGACATATAAAGTCCCATCTGTGCTCCAACTTTTGCCGCTATACCATTGACAGCATCGTCACAAACTGCATCTCAATGTTGTACGGCACCTGCACTGCCTCGAACCGTAAAGCCCCTCAGAGCATGCTGAAAACCCCCCATTGGTATCCAGCTAACCACCTTAGAGGACATTTACAAGACTTGCTGCCTGCAAAAGGCGAGAGGCGATATCAGTGATAGATCTCACCTCATTCAGATACATCTTACCCCTATTCACTCTTCTCTCCTCGGATGTTAATGCACTGAACAGCTGATCATGGAGTGTTAGCCTCTACACTACTGCACTGTCAATTCAGTGCATTGTCTATATTGCACTGCTTTGTCCACTATGCATCTTTGCACCATCCATAACTCATGTTTATCATTGCACTACTGTATATTCCACTAATATTTATTCTGTATGCACTGTATCATACAGACACCCTCATATGCACATATGCGTATCATGTTAATGTGAGCCTGTAATCTTCTTGACATATCTTATCCACTGCACAATGTTTGCACAGTTATTCTATATATTACTATTTATAGCATATCCTTACTACCTATTCTGTACATTAATCACGCTCACAACTGTACATATGGAGCCATACAATTATACCCTTATAAATTAGTATTTATAGTAAATAGGCCAGGGCGGCACGGTGGCTTAGTGGGTCCTATTAAACCCGCAGTCCTCCGACAGTCCATAAACATTCAGATTAGGTGAATTGGCGTTCCCAAATTGCCTGTAGTGGATGAGTTAGTGTGATGAGTTGAGTGTGTGTATGTGTGTGTGCCCTGTGATGGATTGACACCCCATCCAGGGTATACAGATAAGTCGATATGTGAGTGAGTGAGAAAATTGGTGACTTATGCATTTCTGGTTAGATACTTGCTGCATTTCATTGGCTTTGTTCATGTACTTACAGAATACTGCAATGGGACCTCAACAGCACCACCAACAGGCCATAATAAGGGTCAGGGGTAGCTCAGCCGTTAAGGCATTGGCCTACCGTTCGAAAGGTCCCAGGTTCAATCACCAAGTTGCCACTGTTGGGCCGCCCTTGAGCAAGGCCCTTAACCCTCAACTACTCAGATGTATAATGAGATAAACATGTAAGTTGCTCTGAAAAAGGGTGTCTGCCAAATTCCATAATGTAAATAATAAAACACATACACAGAACCATGAGTAGGACCAAGAAATGAGGTCGGTGCTGATTTCTTTCTTGTCCAGACTGTAGATTTCTGCAGCCAATCAGTGGCAGTCATGTCAGAGGACCACACAGAGAGACACGCCTTATAAGTTACACAAAAAGGCAGAACCATACGATTAGTATTTTTTGTTGCTTTCAAAGAAATGGTGTTATATAGAGCTGCTAGATATTAGAGTTGATTTCTCATGTCTGATATAACAGTCACTACACTTCTGAACTTTGTGTGTGTTTAAGCATCACCATAGGTGCATTGAATGTTGGACGTACATTCCAGAAACACTTCTCTGAGAATCATGTGATTTGGAAGGCCTGAGGTATTCCCCTCGTGCACAGAAACACCTGAAACACCTGAAACACCTGAACACGGAAACCCGGGCAGTCAGATAACCTCGAGCGACACACCTGACACTCTGAACATCTATTCACGGGTAACAATGCTGCGTATTTTCCCTCGGAATAAAAAGCCCGTGTTTTGAGAAACACAGATTTCTTGATATCCCTCTTTTTTCTTCTTTGTTCAACTCTGAGTGACCTTTCTGTGCACGTTTCCTAAAAGTGGAACAATGTTGCGGTAAAACGATCCGGAATAAAATGCCAGGTTTCTCGGCTTGCTTTCTCGGACTGATCCTTTATCCATTTAAACCATTATACAACCTTAGTGACACAAATTTCAAAAAGTATGTAAGAGTGGCTAGAGACAAAATGTTCCCTTTTCACGATAAGCTACTTAATATAAAACAATGCCTCCATAATGCCGAAATGGAAATGTAATTCTTAAAAAAAAAAGAAAGAAAGAAAGAAAGAAATCGGGATGTATGTGCGTTTTGTGTATTATTCAATTCTTCAAATGACCGAGCAGAAATGGTGTTAAACTTAAGAGTTTTATCAAAATATAGTTTAGCCATGTAGTCACAAAAATAATAAATAAATAAAATAATAATAATAATTCTGTTTTACGGGTTTCAGATGATGATCAGAGACCACTGAGTAAAAGCTACAGACAGACCTCTAAGGGTTTGGACATAACATTGCTGTGGTATTGTCATGAAACTGAATCGGAGAAGAATGTAATTAGTCACATAATCCTGAGTCACATTGGGGCGAGGCAGAGAGCCTTCGGGAAAGTCCATCCATGATTCTCTTATTGCTCACCTGTACAGTAACCTCATTCTGACTCAGCTGTAAATATACAAACTTCCCTGCACATGTCAGCGTTAAAATAAATACTAAAACAAACCCAGACGATTACAGAAGAGGGATAGTGAAAACTATCAGCTGTAGAATGCAGCCTCAAAGACAAGCTGACAATACTGATGTTCTTAGCATTAAAGCTGAGGTGGACATCAGGAGTGGGAATCAACAGGAAACATGGCAGGAGAGTGCTTTACTGTGCTGATCTTGGATCTGTCTATATATATATATATATATATATATATATATATACACACACACACACGTGGACAAAATTGTTGGTACCCTTCGGTCAATGAAAGAAAAACTCACAATGGTCACAGAAATAACTTTAATCTGACAAAAGTAATAATTTTAAAAAATTCTATGAATGTTAACCAATGAAAGTCAGACATTGCTTTTCAACCATGCTTCAATGGAATTATAAAAAATAAAAAAAATAAACTCATGGAACAGGCCTGGACAAAAATGTTGGCACCCCTAACTTAATAGTTTGTTGCACAACCTTTTGAGGCAATCACTCCAATCAAACGATTCCTGTAACTGTCAATGAGACTTCTGCACCTCTCTGCAAGTATTTTGGCCCACTCCTCATGAGCAAGCTGCTCCAGTTGTTTCCGGTTTGAAGGGTGCCTTTTCCAGACAGCATGTTTCAGCTCCTTCCAAAGATGCTCAATAGGATTGAGGTCAGGGCTCATAGAAGGCCACTTTAGAATAGTCCAATGTTTTCCTCTTAGCCATTCTTGGGTGTTTTTAGCTGTGTGTTTTGGGTCATTGTCCTGTTGCAAGACCCATGACCTGCGACTGAGACCCAGCTTTCTGACACTGGCCAGCACATTTCTCTCTAGAATCCCTTGATAGTCTTGAGATTTCATTGTACCCTGCACAGATTCAAGACACCCTGTGCCAGATGCAGCAAAGCAGCCCCCGAACATAACAGAGCCTCCTCCATGTTTCACAGTAGGGACAGTGTTCTTTTCTTGATATGCTTCATTTTTCCATCTGTGAACATAGAGCTGATGTGCCTTGGCAAAAAGTTCCATTTTTGTCTCATCTGTCCATATGACATTCTCCCAGAAGCTTTGTGGTTTGTCAACATGTAGTTTGGCATATTCCAGTCTGGCTTTTTTATGATTTGTTTTCAACAATGGTGTCCTCCTTGGTCGTCACCCATGTAGTCCACTTTGGCTCAAAAAATGACGGATGGTGAGATCTGACACTGATGTTCCTTGACCATGAAGTTCACCTTGGATCTCTTTAGAAGTCTTTCTGGGCTCTTTTGTTACCATTCGGATTATCCGTCTCTTTGATTTGTCATCAATTTTCCTCCTGCGGCCACGTCCAGGGAGGTTGGCTACAGTCCCATGGATCTTAAATTTCTGAATAATATGTGCAACTGTAATCACAGGAACATCTAGCCGCTTGGAGATGGTCTTATAGCCTTTACCTTTAACATGCTTGTATATAATGTTCTTTCAAATCTCCTGAGACAACTCTTTCCTTCGCTTCCTCTGGTCCATGTTGAGTGTGGTACATACCATGTCACCAAACAACACAGTGACTACCTGGACCCTATATATAGGCCCACTGACTGATTACAAGATTGTAGACACCTGTGATGCTAATTAGTGGACACACCTTGAATTAACATGTCCCTTTGGTCACATTATTTTCAGTATTTTCTAGGGGTACCATCATTTTTGTCCAGGCCTGTTCCATGAGTTTATTTTTTTTTAATAATTCTGTTGAAGCATGGTTGAAAAAGCAATGTCTGACTTTCATTGGTTAACATTCATAGAATTTTTTTAAATTATTATTTTTGTCAGATTAAAGTTATTTCTGTGACCATTGTGAGTTTTTCTTTCATTGACCGAAGGGTACCAACAATTTTGTCCACGTGTGTGTATATAAGGGGTGTTTAAGTCAAAACACGACTTTTGAGATTTTGAGACTTTATGAGAGTAAAACCCCTTTTTATTTCTCTATATAATACCCTGTCACCTGCACCTATCACTAGTGCATGGATACCATCAAGGTAGAAAGTTATTCTTTAATGGGAAAAAATGGCCGGTTTTGGGCACCAAAGGTTTTCTGTTTCTTCAGGACGATGCACAAGCACATACTGCTAACTGCACCACTTGCACATTACAGGAACTCGGCTGTGAGTTATTGACCCACCCTGATACATTCCTGACCTCGTGCCTATTTTCAGCTGTAAATGAGTTCCTGGAAGGACCTGAGAAAACTTTCTACCTTGGTGGTATCCAAGCACTAGTGAAATGATGGGATAAGTGCTTTAGTGTAGCAGGGGATTATATAGAGAAATATTCAAAAGTCCCGGTTTGACTTGAACTCCCCTATATACACACGAGTGAGTTTTAGCTACAAATATATTATCATTAGCACCTTGCGTTAAGAACAACAACTCACCTCATTCACTCAGGTACTGAACGAGAGCACGGTTCTTCTCCACAGATCTATGAACATCATGAAGATGCCTTCTATTATTCTATAAAATGCCTGTTATTGACTCTGTTTAACCATTTTCCTTAAACTAAACGATAACTTTGTTAATTAAAGAAAGAGGGATTTCCCTAAAGGTTCCTAGTCACGTGTCTCTGGTTCGGTCCATCTTCACACCAATAATCTGGCATGTCTCTGGAATTTTAACATCTAAGCATAAAGATGGGTCTATTCCAGTCTAACGCCAACACATTTGGTGCATACATTTGATCATAAAGTAATAGGGGTGTGTTTATTTCTTGCATGTTGGTTCATATGCACCGATCCGCCATAACATTATGTAACCTAATATTGAGTAGTTCCCCCATTTGCCCCAACAGTGATGCGCTGTATGTTCTGACATCTTTCTATGGGAACTAGCATTACCCCTTTCAGCAGTCTAACATAGACTAGTGCTCCTATAGGACCAGACTACACACACCAGCCTTCTTTTTCCTTGTGCATCAGTAAATCTTGACCACCCATGACCCTGTCGTAGATTCACCAGTTTTCCTTCCTTGGACCAGTTTTTCAAGGCCCTGACCAATGCAATCTGGGAAAATCCCACAAGACCTGCAGTTTTGGAGTTCCTCTGATCCAGTTGTCTAGCCATTACAATATGGCCGTTGCCACAGTCACTCAAATCCTTGCGTTTACCCTAATTCTGCTTCTAACACAACTTCAGACACAACTTCTGCTTAATATATCCCACCCACTTCCATCTGCCATTGTAATGAGACATTGTAACTTTAGCTACTGTGAGCAGGGGAAAATTGTGATGGGAACAGCTTACAGAATGTTAGTTAGCTTAGCTAGCTCAAGTGCATTGCGTTAGCTGTACCTGAACAAAATAGGCCGTCATTAGCGTTAGACCTGACTATTTTAAATCGTTACACTAACCAGAATTCGCAATCTTGAACGTGGACTGCATTTAGCTCCTTAAAAAAATTCAATGGAGTTTATGCAGCATAAATGTTTACTTAATCTGTAGAATCAATAATAGTACTGCACGATTTGGGCAGAGTCTAACCACAAGCTTTAAGGACGCAAACTCAAAGCATTGTGTGCGTGTGTGTGTATGTGTGTCCTGACAGAAAGAGGAAGAGAGTTGAGAAACTGGTCATTCCACAGTTTCCCCAGCGCTCAGAGCTGTAAACACGCAGATGGGCCAAAGCCCAGACTTTCTGTCGTTATAGTTCCAGGATTTCATGTGTGAGCCCAGGACGTCCTGTACCACACAGCCAGGACTTTTTACACAAAACCCTCTGCATCAGATTAACGGAGACACAACTTCCTTTGCACAAACTGTGCAAAGTGCTGTTATGTAAAACCAGGGCTTTGGGACTTCTTCTCAGGCGAGCGCCGTGCTCATGGAACAACCTTGTTCATGACTTTGTGTTTTTAATTTCGTTTTTTTCTTTTAAGTCGTTGTTTAAAGTTATTTTTTTTGTTCGTGTTTTCTCTTCCTAATAGAGTGCACTTTCATTTCTGTGAATGGCAGTTACAATGTTACAAGTACACACTTGTACACCCAGAATGCCGCTATTGCTGTGTTTCAGATTTTTATCTTTTATTACGATTTCAGTCGGGTGGGAAAAAAAGAATCATTAGAACCATGCAGTCTCCATTGTTAGTAACAGATACCTGTATGTGTGTGGGTGTGTAGTGCAATATTTTTGTGCAGTTTTTTTTTTTCCCTTTATTTTTTTAACACACACCTGGGTTTTTGCTTAGCCTTGAGTTGCTAACTTTATTTCCACTATAACATCCTAACCAGAGAGAAGGAAAACCAAACAGAATCAAGCACTGTTAATGAGAAAAAACTGCAGCGGAATCGATGAAACTGTTTGAAATATCCGAACAATTCAAAGCTAATCTGAGCGACTCGCGAGTGGAGCTAACTCACTCACTCACTCACTCATCGTCTATAGCGTATTATCCTGTATTCAGGGTCGCAGGCGGCCTGGAGCCTATCTTAGGGCACAAGGCGTGGTCCACCCTGGACAGGGTGCCGGAGCTAACTCTAATTTTGTTCTCCCTGTGCACTGCTAACATCTCCGTCTGAACACTTAACCCTGAACTGACAAACAAAACAAAGCAAACGAACTCCAACTACAAGCCGTAATTCAGCTCTTTGCTAACTTTAGCAAAAAGGATGCTAGCACTGAAAAAACGCTTAACCTCTTTGACAAAACTGTCGGCAGTTGTATTATTTTCTAAAACATTTCATATTAAAAAGAATTATAATAATGAACTCAAATGTGGAAGGATACTCACATAACCAACTTAATTACCTTTCCTACCTGCTAAGACTGCTTACTGTACGTTTGTCAAATTATCCTTCAGACATTCAAACGTTTTTTATTATAATTATTATTATCTAAAATTTAACATGCATTTGGATGGACAGAGTGAACATCATGATGTTTTTTTTTTTTTTTTGCTTTAGTTCTGCACCATCATTGTTGTGGCGTTACTCTGTGTGCGACGGATTTTCACACGTTTGAGGTCTGTTTTTATTTTAGGGAAGCATCAGATCTGTTTTGTAACTGTTTGTGTGTCTGCTGCAGATGAGATTTTCCAGAGCGAATATCTCAGATGTTGTAAATGTATTAAAGTTATGTGTATTTGAGTGTGTTGTGGAGGATTTGCCCCAGTGTGTACACACACGCTGCTGTCTTACTGTTGTACTTGTGCAAACGGCTCCCTTGAGTTTCCTTAGAAACAATCCACTATTAACACATGCTCAACCACACACACACAAACACAAACACACACACACACACACACTGCGGAGTTTCCCACACTGCAGGATTAGTGCAGTTTGTTAAACAGACTTGGCTCTGGGGAAAATCCGCACTTCACTCCAGCCTCCGTCTCCTCCCGCAGCCATTGTGTGAACGTTGATTTAAACAATACAGTTATGTTTTGTTTTCTTGGTCAAGCTTTGTGTCTCAGCAGTTTGCACAGTGCTGCACATATGCCGCCTAAACACGAACATCTTACTTTTCTTAGAAAGTTTTGCATCATGGCTGAGCTCTGTCGCAAGCCCAGGCGTTTAAGACATTATTTCCCAAGCCTTGTGGATTTTGGGGAATGTTTTTTCTCTCTGATTGCAGAATTAGCAGCTCTCAGGGTGCAGAGCCTGCTGTGATGAACAGACAAAAATTTCACAAAACTCCCAGGATGCTGTTAGAGTAACGTTCTCACCGATGTTGCCCTTAAACCAGGAAGTGCTTTCTATCCTGCAGAAGCAGCATGCACCAGCTGCAGCACTCAAACTCAGCAGTGAAGTCATATAGAGCTGATCTTTTAAAAATACAAATAACAACACACTTGAGGCATAATGCTTAGATTTCCTGTAAATGATGTATATGTTGTATAATTAAAGCACCAGCTAGCTATTAGTACTAGTTAGCTAGATTCTTAACTAGCCAGCAGTATAAACTAGCTCAATTTCGCAAGCTCAGAGGAATACAGCGCAAACTCAACCAAGAGGTTTTTAACTATGCACCATTTGAATAATCATGTTTACAGTTAAAATATAACCCGCTTAATCTGCAATAAGCACTAGTTAGTATACAATTTGGGGAGTTTGGAAAAAAAAAAAAAAAACTTGCAAAAAAATGTAGTCATGTTCAAACATAATAAGGAATATCCACTTAGGAAATCCCATAATGCATTGCTGTAGGTACATGGAGAAATGTGGTGTACTACCTGGTAGGAAATAACCATAATGCACTTTCACATTCGTAGGGAATAGGGAATGCCATTTTGGAAATCACAACTATAACTTTTGGTAGTTCTTTTTGTCGATTTTTAAAAAATTATTTTATTTTTTTCTTTTAAATCCAGCACTGCATTCACACCCTTGATGCAGAATTCTGGTATTCTGACACAGATGTTTTCACCAAACAAATCTTTCCAACCAGTAGCTTGTGATGACTCACAGAGTGCAGTAACAAACTCAGAGGAAAGCCCTATCTACCCTCTTCCACATACATAAGCTCACAGACACGTCGTTTCCTCCCCCAGCTAACACAACATTAAATGTGACTCTAGCACTTGATGTTTCGGATTTAGAAACTCACGTCAGTGGTTAACAAAACATTACATGAAAAAAATCCAATCTGTGTTGTTACGTGTATGCAACACTGTTCGATGTCTACACAGTCAGAAGGATTCCTGGTTTTTACCAGTTTGACTCCCAGTATGGGAATGTGGTGGCTCAGTGTGTTAAGGTGTTGAGTTACTGATCAGAAGGTAGGAGGTTCGAGCCCAAGCTCTGCTAGGTTGCCCTTGTTAGACCCTCAACTCTGTCCGCTCCAGCGCCGTGTAATGGCCGACTCTGACCAAAGGCCTACTAATGAAGCTTGGATAGGCAAAGAGTAAAGAATTTCTATGTACAGTCATTTATATGTGATGAATTAAGGCTGAACTTAATTTCACTTAATGGTGTTGTACAGTGTTGAACCCGGATGCACATTTCTGATAATGTAACATAACATTTATCCAATCACTCACTCTTCATTTATATTGCGTTATCCTGCATACAGGTTTGTGGGACGCCTGGAGCCTAACCATGTGCCATTTTCTTTGCACATATACACACACATATGCTCATTCACACACTATGGGGCTATTTGGGAACACCAATTAGCCTAATCTGCATGTCTTTGGACTCTGGGAGGAAACCGGAGTATTCGGAGGAAACCCACCAAGGCCATGAGGAGAACATGCAAACTCCTCACACACAAACCTCAAGACGGGAATCGAACCATCGACCCTGAATGTGCAAGGCAATAGTGCTAACCATATGCCGCTTGTGCACTACATCGGTAATTTTGTCTCTCCATTTTGTTCCCTAACCAAGGGGAAGTGCGCTAGGGGAGGAGGAGTTTTTTTTTTTTTTTTACAGGAATGAAACAAGGCCATGAATACATTCTCTACAGTGCTGGAAATCCCCCACCCGGACCTGGAGCTCCTCCTCTGCTGCACGCGGAGGTTAAACACTCCTCCACCCGAGCGGTTCAGCTCAGATCACTTCACACACACACACACACACACTTAACTCTCACGTTCTCATATAACTCTCACGTTCTCGTATACTGAACCAATAATGGCTCTTTATCGGAACGCGAGCGCGATGGATTACGGTTCGGAAGGGCACAAGGCGCACAAGGCGGGAACTGTGATGGACGAGCGGCTGGACAGCGGCCTGGACTCGCTGCGCGAGGACGACACGGAGGCTTCGCGCCTGGAGCCCGTGATCACCAGAATCGACAACCTGAGCGTTCACGACCCGCACGAGGAGGATTGGATGAAAGTCATCACGGAAGACGGAGACACGTGCGTGGTGACCCTTTAATTATGTTTTTTTTTTTTTTTTGGTTGTTGTTGTTTCTGCGCTTTAATTCCCGGCTGTTCGCTAAAACGGAGAACGGATGACCGCGCGCGCACAGCGCAATCAACAGACGCAGCAGCAGCAGTAGTGTGTGTGGGATTAAAGCTGATGAAATGCGTGAAAACGTGGAATTTACACGCGCATGCTAGAGGGTATTCAGTGTTAAAGGGTTACTGTAAAAAAGGCTTTCATCTTGCGTGGATTTACTCTCTTTAAAAGAAATCGCATTGACACATACACGCGCACACAGTCGGAGCTTTAACTCCTAATTCCTACGTTGCTGTTGTTTTTTTTTTTTTAGTATTACATTTTTAAATAACTTTGTATTATTTCCATTGTAAATGTCACCTCTGTGTGCACACACACACACACACACAGCGCAAGTACCACAAAATGTGCAGTCAGTGTGCAATTCGGTACTGAGTTGAGTATTGGATTAAATACCGCAGCAGGTGAATTCATGCGAAGTGTTTAAATAAACAGCCTTGGTGTTCATTCAGCACGCCTGAGTGCCAACCAAGTGCACATTAAGGGTTAATTCAGTGCAGCGTGTTGATATTTCTGCTGTGAAGCAGTGTTTAGGCTGTTTAAATCCCTTGGTGTTTATTGCATTATGTAACACCACAGTGTATGATGTAATATACAGATAAAGTACATGCATATGCTATATGTTTCAGTTTAGTTAGTTACACACACACGCTCTGCAGGGAGGATTGTTTTGCACTTTGGCTTTGTGCATTTGTGTGCGTGTGTGTGTGCGCGCGCACGCACGCGCGTGAGTGTGTGTGGAAAGTCCCGGGCTGTCTGCCAGTAAGGCCCTTCTAGGAAAAACACCACTGCCTGCAGAAAAAAAAAAAAAAAAGTCACTGCTTGTTTTTCCCCAGTGAGCCGTGTGCAGCAGCCTGAGTGTACAACGTTTGGTTCCATTTTCGTCCTGACTAATTGTTCCGTATTTTCTTTATCACAGGTATTTGCATCTGGCTGTCATTCATGAAGCCCAAGACATGGCAATAAAAATGATTGAAATGTCCATCAAGCACCCGTTCCTGAACAAACAGAACTACCAGAGACAGGTACAACACCCAAAAGCATGCTCTGTTTTTTTTTTTTTTTTGGTAGTAGTTTTTTTTTTTTAGTTGAAAAAAAAAATGCAATAACGTAATCGGGATCTTTCCACAGACGGCGCTGCACTTGGCCGTGATCACAGAGCAGCCTCTGGTGGTGGATCGTCTCCTGAAGGCCGGCTGTGACCCCACGTTGGTGGACCATAACGGCAACACTGCTCTGCATATCGCCTGCAGGACAGGGTCTCTCCAGTGTTTCGGGCTCCTCACGCAACACTGCTTGGAGTACCTGCCCTCCATCCTGCAGACACCCAACTACAGTGGTGAGCTCCGTCCTCACGATGATCAAAGCATCTAGCTTTCTAGGTCCTAACAGTAGTGCATTAATGAGATCAAACGTGACTCGCTTAATATTGTGTGAAATTATTCCTTTGAGTGAGAAATGGCATTTTGTTTTTCTTCAGGTCAGAAATGCTTACACGTGGTGGCTGTGCATGGTTTTCTCTCATTGGTGGAGAGCCTCATCTATTTTGGAGCAGATATCAATGAACAGGTAATAATAATAATAATAATCTCTCAAGATTAAAATTCAGACCAGTGTGCTAGACCAATAAAAAAAGAAAATCACAAACTGTAAATATTAATAAGTAAACCTGTTTAATGTCTTTTGCGTTCTCAGGAGCAGTGTAACGGCAGGACGGCTCTCCACTTAGCCGTGGACCTGCAGAACCTCGAGCTTGTGAAACTCCTGATCAGCAAAGGCGCTGATGTGAACAGCCTGACGTATGGCGGCCACTCCGCGTATCACCTCACGCACGGACGGCAGAACGGCGCCATCCAGAGAGCGCTGCACGACGTCACGGATCAGGACCTGCGTGAACTGCCTGAGAGTGAGAGTGAAGACAGTGAGGACGAATGCGACTACGACAGCAGCGAGCTGTATTCTGATGATGAGGTGTGTGTGTTTTTCAGCTGTCCATATTCACATCACCAGTAGTGCCTTTGTTTAGAAGTTTGCAGTAAAGTGATGCATTTTTGTTCTAATTAATTTTTGCATGAGCATATTACGGTATTTACGGTGGCCCTACTATTCTGTAAACTACAGTACACAGTTACTTGGCAGATCAGGCAGCCACAATATCATCTTTAATTAATGGACACAAATAACCACAGCCACCATGTCCTTTATGTTTTATAACTGTTCCTGGTCCTAACTTCTGTTCTTCTCCTTTCCGCAGTATGATGACATTAAAGTTATGGGGCAGTAGAGGAGTGGTTCGGAGGTTCCGAGAGTTGAAAACTGTTTAAAAAAAAAAAAAACGTCCAGTTCTGCGAGAGGACACGCGGGATGAAAGGCTACAGGAGGACATACCGAGATAAACGTGACCCTGAGCCGGGAACATGTAGGCCCGAAGGCCACGGACGCCCAGAGGAAACGTGCAGGAAGATAAGATGAGTCGTAAACTAACAGGAAAACAGAAGAAGAAAGCAGATGTCCTGCGTAGACGTTCTCCGATACCGGGTTTCGGCATCATAATTCTCTAACAACATATCACGGTTTACGATAACATCACGAAGGGTGCGTATGCCTTCCGGCGTAAACAGATCCAAAAAAAAGGACAAGTGGAGGACAAGCTGGGACGATACAGTGTGTTAGATACGTTAATAGCGTATCGTATAACTGATAATTGGCACATGCCTGGTGTCTGGACTGAAGCTCCACCCCTGCAGTGCTGTTGTATTCAACTGTAATATAATGTTTATTGACAGAGTTATTTTTATATGTGTAAATTTGTACAGATGTGTATCCTGTTTTATTGTTTTGGAAATTCCAAAACATTCTGTTAAATTAAAACCCCCTAATTGCGCAGTGTGTTGTTCCTTCCCTTTATGGAGTGTGTGATGGAGGAGTAATGGGGGGGGGGGGGGTGTAACTGGAGCTAGTCTGGCATTTTTGTGTGTGTTTTTTTTTTTTATGGCTGTGGAGAAGAGTGTGTGTGTGTGTGTGTGTGTGTGTGCACACGCACTTGGGCTTCAATCAGCTGAGAAAGGCTGGAATTTCCTGTGGGGGATGAAACACTCAAGATTGGCAACGCTAAAAATTCCCCATCCGAGTCATCCGGCCTGCCGAAATTCCAGATATGAGACACTTTGTGAAAAAAAAAAAAAACACTCTGCTCTGCGAATCTGAACGTGATGACTGACGCCATGTTTTCCCACTGTGACGCCTTTATATAGTTTTCAGCTTCTGCTATAAAAGCTAAACCACATGCACTAGACCAGGGGTGTCCAAATCCAGTCCTGGAGGGCCAGTGACCAGCACAGTTTGTAATTCACCAACAACTAAACACACCCACTGATCCTAGTAATTAACAGATTAGTTAAATCAGCTGTGTTTGAGAAGAAGAAGCACCAAACTGTGTTGGACACTGGCCCTCCAGGACTGGATTTGGACACCCCTGCACTAGACTGATACTCAGCAGATTTAGTCTGCATGCTAAACTGAGGCCCGATTAGCGTCAGAGTGGAAAACAAAAGAGGAAAATGGCACGTTATGGTGGAATACGCAAGCCCGGAATGTACGCAGTAACAGTGACGACTCATCAACATCTTTAAATGATTTCTGTTACACTTCGGGTTTATTTATGGAGCTCAGGGTGATTTACCCAACAAATCAGCAATAAATTATCAAAATAGTGCAATAATGAAAATGAAATAAACACGAATAATGACTGAAAAAACCATACAGTAGAAAACAAAGTGTGCCCTAGTAAGATATAAAAAAAAATAATAAATGGCTAAAGCGGAAGGTTTAACTGCTTTATAAAATCAGTAAAAGATTTTAGTGTTTATAAAAAATTATCCTTTCTTTTTCCGTTTTATACTACACAGGTAGAAGCTAAGTATCAATCTTATAGCTAGCTTTTTAACTCCTTATGTTTAGCTAGCTTAAAACACAACACTGTATTTACAAGGCTAAAGAACAAGGAATATTTTTAAACTCATTTCATTGTGATGGTTTGACATGACTGTTGGGTAAGAGCTCTAGACTGCAGAGTGCCTGATTGTAGCCCTTTTGCATGGTTAGCATGACTTGTTTTATTTTTACTGCTAGCATGACTAGCAGAGGCGTGCCCTAGACTCAACATTTATCCCTCTCTCTGTCCACGCAGCGTTAAGACAAATATATTATTTAAAGGGTGTCAATACTTTTTTTTTTTTTGGCTGACAGACAGGTTTATAACAAAATGATTACATCAGATTCAGTAAGATTGACAGTATTTTGAGCCACTTTTGAGATTTGTTCATGAAAGAGTAAAAATGTTTTAACACAGGCTTTATATTAATCGCTTGGCCTCAGCGCTAATGCATATTTGCTTCAATTAAAGAGATTTTGATTAGTTAATACATTTTAAAATGGACTGTTTTATTTTAAAACATGTATTATTAAGTAGATTTTGAAGAAGAAGAAGAAAGAAACCAAAAAACAGGAAACTCTGCAGTGCTACAAATTTAAGACCCGATTTCTGTTCAAAATAGTCGTTTATTCCCCTTATAATACACCAATGTGCAAACAATGTTTATTAAAGACATTTAATAATTTTTAGAAAACAGCTTAGTTCCTGTTGTCAGTTGATTTGACCTGACGCTCTTTATTCCCACTCTTAAAACACCCCCACCCAAACATAGTTCATTGTAATAATAAGAATAAAC
The DNA here is from genome assembly GCA_030347435.1 of Clarias fuscus. Classification (NCBI taxonomy): domain Eukaryota; kingdom Metazoa; phylum Chordata; class Actinopteri; order Siluriformes; family Clariidae; genus Clarias; species Clarias fuscus. The sequence goes on from CM059216.1 coordinate 5,743,513, forward strand.
TCTGATTTGAAGATGGAGGGAAAACTTTAAAAAACTCTGTTACAAAACTCACACTGGAGACTCCTTACACTAACGACTCACCCTCACTCATTCTCTATACCGCTTATCCTGTACAGGGTCGTAGAAGGCCTGGAGCCTGTCCCAGGGGACCTGCGGGAATAAGTGGGGTACACCATGGACACCCAGGACCCTGCATGGGGTGCCAATCCACGACACACACATTAAACGCAAGGAATCGAACCCTCGGCCCCGGGTGGAGCAAGGCCAACGTGCTGCCCTCCTTTAACTAAGTTACAGAAAACATCACCGATTCATCGATCATCGATCACACCTATATAAAATCTGTTTATTATCTGTCGTTCATGTCCCCGTGAATGAGCTGTTACTATAGAAACAATGACGACTTAGAAAGTGATTTTATCAAAACCAGAGCGCGCTGGAGTTAAAAAGAGTTCAATAACAGTCGTTCGTTACGATGGTTTAATTTCACACTTCTATTTTCGAGTGAGACTGCAGTAAAGTGTAAACATGTAGTGTTAGCTGACATTCTCGCTCCACACTGATTTTGTTGTTCATGTGAGTGTTGCGAGCCTACCGAGTGTGACCTCTGCATGCTTTAAACTTCCCTTTACAGTAAACGCAGACGGAAAGGTGACGCGTGTGGTTTCAGTGATTTAAATACAAACCTGAGAGATGGCACGGGGCTGTACCTGCGTCTCAGACTCGAGCGTCACTCTCCTGAGAAAACTTACACACTCATGCAAATCAGCGAGTCAGAACTCTCCCTCTGGAGTGCACGCACACACACACACACACACACACAAGTGCAAGAATCTCAGATGATTCAGCTTCATCCGAGAAACGTCAGCTGGAAAAACCACCTCTCTTTCTCTCCCTCTCTCTCTCTCTATCTATCTCTTTCTCACTTGGTTTAACTTTTTTTTTTTCCGGGGATTTATCGTATTTCATTTATTAACCCCGAGTACGAAACGTCATCTCTATGCAAATACGGGGGGAAAGAAAATCAGAGGGGACGTGTCAGGCACGTTTCATTTACATCTCAAGGGAAGCACTCAACAAACAGAGTGTGAGAACACTCATGTAAATCGTTCTGACTGAGACAGACATATACAGGATCTAAAAGCTTTCCTGGTCTCTGCTGGTCACTCTGCCCAGACATATCTACGTAAAAACTCTACAAGAGGGTTTTTTTTTTCAGAAGGTGTTGAAGAATGTTATTAGGAAGCTAAGTGTAACAATTTGAAGAATTTCTAAAGAAGAGGAAGAGAAAAAAATAGCCACATGCTCAGATCTGAATATAACTACTGGCACCCTTTCTAAAGGTATAAGGAAGCTTTCTAGGAAATCCAATGCAACATTTAAGCATAAAAATGAACAAAACCATAATGATTTTATGATTTTCTTTACCAAAGGTGGCAATTTATTTCCCTGTCTGAAGTTACAGTACCGTTTTTTAGTAGAAACCTTCCTATGATTTTTTTTCTAAGATTATTTATGTATTTGTTTATTATTGCAATAATACAAAACATTTCTGATTTTCGAACATCAGTTTTACACCACAAAATGAAAAGTCACTAAAAAAAATTCTGTCAGAAAAGAAAGCAGCACATTATGTAAGTGACCACTCTGACGAAAAAAAAAAGGAAGCTGCTGGGAAGCTGCATGCAAAAAAGGAGCAGGTGCAACAGTCAAATTCCTCAGGTGTACTATGGGTGGTTCTGCAGGATGCTTAATAAAACTTTGGAGCTAATTTCCCTTTGAAACTGCAAATACTGACCTTCTATTGATCGATCTACAGGTTCTAGTTCAGTGATTTCTTGATTCAACAGGTCTGGCAGTAATCAGGCATGGGTGACGAGTGAAATTTAGCGCAGCTTTCTAAAATGCGTGGTTAATCAGTTCATTCATGATTTAGCAAGATAGACATTCTTGCTCCATGATCACCTCTTCTGCATGCACCTAAGAGCTTTGCTCAATACTGTATATGTAATGTACATAAGATGATATTTCCTTATCACAATAACTCTATGAAACCATCTGGGCCTAGTGCAGAGATGCACAGAGATACTGACTGATACATCGTACAGTCAGATAGGTAGAGGGACAGACGGCTAGAGAGACAGACGGCTTATTGAATGCTGCTGTAAGAGGAAAGTGAAGTGTTCCACACAGCACAGGAAAATATATGCAGATGCAGAGTGAGTGATAAACACAGACTCCGTGATGGAACACACATCTTGACGCTCGGGTGTCGTCCTAAACCAGACCGTTAATGTCTCTCAGGGTTCCTTGTCTCGAACCGCACTTCAGTGACAGCAGGCCGGAGAGAAGAACCTTCTGTGTACAGTGTGTTTACAGGACAGCGGTGAGGAAACTCATACAGGAAGTCGCAGGGTGCTGCAATAACCCACTCCCCAGAACACGACCAGGAAGTGACAGATTTCATAAAACGCTTAACGGGTAAAATAATGCACACTGCAAACATTATTGCCTTTAGTTAGGAGGGCTTAAGAAAAGAAAACCAGGAATAAGAGATTGTCAAAACAGGTGTGTTTTATTGAGGTGTTGCAGGAAAAAGCAAAATAAACAGCAGAAGGCGGGGCAGAGTGCGACCTGAATACCGTCGATGTGACGTAGTGCTTCTTACAAACTCGACGTCTTGGTTCTCAGTCGCGCTCAGACAGGGCCACCAGATGGGCATCGATCTCAGACTGAGACAAGATCCTGGTATGGAAATAACACAATTAAAAATACAACACAACAAAATAAAGCATCCCTATCTTCACGATCGTCTCTTATGCAACGTTTGAGCATGCATACATGCAGCGTTTATACACGCACACATATATAGCGCTTGTTTACTTAGATTTAACTCACTAGTGCACTAAGAGGGTGGTCACACTGAGCTTACGTGTGCCTACGTAACTTCAATTAAACATGTGATTTCTACAGTGAGCGCTGTTCATGCACTGATGAAATGCCAGACTAACAGTCAAAAGTTTGGACACCCCTTCAATTTTCACAAGGCACCAGTCAGACGTTTGGACATATCTTCTACACTCATAGCTTTTCCTTATTTTTATTTTTTTTCTACACTGTAAAAAAATGCTGCAGGCCTGTCCTTTGGACAGTTGATCTTATCGGTTGATGTTGATGTATTGGTTACTTACGCTCTGTAAAGCCTTCATAACAGCTCTAATCCGAGGTGCTTTGTTAATTGGTGATTTCTGAGACTGGTAACTCTAAACGAACGTCTCCTCTGCTGTTGTCGGTTTTACCTAATTCTCTAATGCCATACACATTAATTCATAGTTTTGAAAAAATCCAGTATTGTTCTAGAATGTCAAAACTTAAAAATATTTCTGTATATCTATTTATTAAACACGAGTGATTTAGTTGATCACAGATGTGTCTACTCGAAGTTGAGAACCTCACACAGGTAAAGCTCTGAAAATCTGGTGTGTAACGCGATTGTGAACACCAGGAACTAACGTAACGTTTGGTATCTTTTTGGGCAGATCCAGTTTGACTTACCTGAACCTGGGTTCTTCTGTAGTGACCACGCCTACTTCCAGCTCTGAAGGTTTGAAGTCGATAGACAGGACTGTAGACAGACAGCTGATTGCAGTCTGTCCCAATGAAAATCATTTTTATAATAATATATAAAGCACTTTTTATGTATTTTAATTTTGTAGGTAAAAAATAAATATGCAAGACTCTCTGTTTGAAAGACTTCGTTACCTCAATGGTCTGCTCAAAGGTCCAATCTAATTTCTTCTTGATCTTTTTCTCCAGGAAGCTGGTGGCCTCGGTCTGCTTCACGCCTGCGGCCGTGGCTTTAAATCCGCAATAGTAACCTGCCGGGTCGCACTTATAGACCTGTGGCCCACACTCCTCATCCACGCCCACCACAATCATACCTGACACACCGCAGAAAGCTTCAGTTAGCCAAACTTATGTCATTCTTACTCGTGGTGCAAACGTTCCTGCACCCTAAACACAAAACCAAGCTGACAAAAAAGTCTGATTTACTGCATGACATTCAGAGTAGCGATGTGTACCCGTGTCTGGTGTAACTTACAGCAGCCGAGCGGCCTCATCTCTGCGTTCTGAGTGTACACCTGAGAGATATCTGCAATCCTCTTACACAGCATGTCTACCGGGATCTCGTATCCGTACTTATACATCCAGTTAGCGGCTTCGTAACGAGCTCTTTGTACTTGTGACCTGCTGTCAGCTACATACACACAGACAGACAGACAGACAGACACACACTCATAGTTAGATTTAATGCTGTGAACAGTTAGTGTAAAAAATTACTTCCTTTTCTTAGTAGTAAAGTGCTCACACCTGTCATGCCCGTCATCACGCAGCCGATGTTCTCTGTTATTCTGAATAAATGCGTAACAGTGGAGGAGTCCAATAGTTTATCCTGAAGACAGTAAAAAGGGAGAAAAAGTGCTGAGTCCTGGAGATTAGTGAAGAGAATTCCAGCTCTGTTAAATGAGTCAGATCATGAGTAAATTTCAACTACTAAAAAAACAAACAAACAAAAAAAAAAAAACAGCTTTTTAAATTTTTAACTGTCAGCATGGGTGAAAGTCTGTACGGTCACATTCACAACTAGTCACAGAAGCACTTTCAGCAAGAAAACACATCTGATAACTTTATGTACAACATGCTGTCTAAATTGCATTTGAAGCATCCTTGTTCTTTTATTTACAGCTACAAAGCTAACTAGCTCCTAACACAAGGCTGTATCCCAAATAAAAAACAAAACAAAAAAAAAACATTTGTGATTCTACACCCTACATAGTGCACTAGTTTTCCATTTAGCACGATTTGGGACTTAACTACATAACCAAGGAGTTAATGGAGCTAATATTCTAAAGTGGAATAAGTAGAAATATAAAGATAAACTTATGAGATTTACAGGACTGTCCACCACCTCCATGGTTTATTCTCCTCATCTTTTGGCTACAAAATACTGATAAAAATTTCAAACTACATTCACCTCTGTTAATTACACTAACTGTCGGTCTTGAGTAGAACCAGACTCAACAGGGAACTCATTCTCATTTGGGTGTTATCGGACAGATTCAACAGTTTCACATACAGTACACCACTTATTTTTACAAATTATGAGTTGTTTCATCTGGCGATCTGGCAGTTGCATTAGTTCATTGCAGCGGGCGCAGAAGACGTTTTGGTAACTGCTTAAATAAAAATAAAGAAACAAATCATAATTTGTTAACAATAAGTGGTGTATGTGAAACTGTTGAACATGTCCGATAACACCCAAATGAGGATGGGTTCCCTGTTGAGACTGGTTCTACTCAAGGTTTCTTCCCATTGCCATCTCAGGGAGTTTTTCCTTGCCACCGTCCTCCTCTGCTTGCTCATCAGGGACGATCTGATCATTTTGATTTTATACACATTTCCTCACACTTTTCAAACTCATTTCCCTAATTTTCGTTTGATTCTGTAAAGCTGCTTTGTGACAATGGCGATTGTTAAATGCGCTATATAAATGAAACGTAATTGAATTGTATAAAAGCAAGATCATCATCGAAATGGTGCCTAGGACCGCATCACAGCTGTGCTGATATTCACCACAACAGCACTCGCTCTACTGCGATATTGCTTGATTATACTGACAAATGTGCACCGGTGTGTGTCTGTGACATTCTGAAGAGAACGAGAGAAAGAAAAACTAATGTGTGTTTTGTTAAAATGTCTTACGGGAACTTTTTTCTGTGTGACGACAATGGCGCAGTCTTTCCCTCGCACTGCTACCGAGGTCAGTCCTCCCTGATTAATGGCCTTGAATGCATACTCTGTAAGCAGGGGGGAGAGAAATGAATCAATATTGTGTAAAAAAAAAAAAAAAATCCATTATTGTCATTGAACTATTGTCTACATAAAGAAAAAGCAGCAATAAGAACTGCCTCTGGATACAGAAGTGCACATAAAGACTAATGGCTCGTTACTACATCACTTTTACACACAAATAACGATGCTTTTCATATTAATGACTACTAATGTGCAATATTATTATTAATAATAAAAACCTATGTATATAAACACATGTGGCTCCAGTGTTCAGCTCAGTCTGTGTTAGCATTACAGCTAACTGAGCTAGCTTCTCCATCCTTTAATAATAACTTTAATAAGTAAATTCATGTTTCTCTATTTTATCTCATTTCATTCGATAAAATTTTACACTTCTTTCCAAGCACTGACATGAAATTAATAACAACTTTAAACACTACACAGGGCACATTTACCACTAAGCTAACGCTAGTGCTGCTCTCCATGACTGAGCATTTACACACTTTCGCTTTCTTCACCACACTGTCGCTAACACAATCACTTACCGACTTGATAGAGCCTGCCCTCCGGAGAAAAGATGGTGATGTGACGGTCAAACCCCGCACTCGAACCCCGAGACATTACGATTTATTTAGATAAACCCACAAACTCCAGAGCCGGGTATTGCTTAATTTAGCAACTTTTGTCAGTCCCTACCCGTATTCGGATAAACCCGCCTCCTCTGATTTGATTGGCTAATAGTCGTACAAGCGTTCTGAGCATCTAATCACACCCCAAGAAAAGCCAACACAAGAAGCCAATGCTGACAAGGAGGCGTGATGTAACGGGAATTCGGGTAGGAAAAAAAAAAAGAAGCACAACATCTATTAGTGTGAAGTGTTTTACAACCCCGGAAATACTGGCGGCAAAATTCAAGATGACCGATAGATATCCGGGTTACGGGAAAGTTTTTGGAATGAATATAATATCAAATCGATATAATGTCAAATATCAAATCGAATTCATATCTATATTGTGAAATGGCCAAATGTTTGCTCCATTCTTTGATGGAAAAGAATAAAAATAACTGAAAATGTAGTGGATATAGTAAAAACATGCACAGAACATTAATTATATTATGTTACATTCACTCACTCACCATCTATACCGCTTAATCCTGTATTCAGGGTCACGGGGGGCCTGGAGCCTATCCCAGGAGACTTAGGGCACATGGCAGGGTACACCCTGGACAGGGTGCCAATCCATCGCAGAGCACAGACACACACACACACACACTCACTCACTCATTCACACACTACGGGCCTACATGTCTTTGGACTGTGGGAGGAAACCGGAGTACCCGGAGGAAACCCACCAAGCACGGGGAAAACATGCAAACTCCATGCACACAGAGACGGGAATCGAGCCTGGCCGGGGATCGAACCCAAACCCTGGCGGTGCAAGGCGACAGTGCTAACCACTACACCACCGTGCCGCCACGTTACGTTCATTCGTTTAGTTTTTAGGCGCCCATGAGTCTAAACCAAATGTGTGTCTTTGTGTATGCAGTTTATACTAATCTACAGGGTGGGCCATTTATATGGATACACCTTAATAAAATGGGAATGGTTGGTGATATTAACGTCCTGTTTGTGCCACATTAGTATATGTGAGGGGGCAAACTTTTCAAGATGGGTGGTGACCATGGTGGCCATTTGGAAGTCGGCCATCTTGGATCCAACTTTTGTTTTTTCAATAAGAAGAGGGTCATGTGACACATCAAACTTATTGGGAATTTCACAAGAAAAACAATGGTGTGCTTGGTTTTAACTTTATTCTTTCATGAGTTATTTACAAGTTTCTCTTTGTTCACAGCCATTGACATGTCGAAGAGGTTTACACGTGATGAGCGGATCGAAATTGTGTTGATATCTGGTGAACGCAGTAACCGGGTCATTGCAGCAGATTTCAATGCAAGACACCCTACGAGACCACCCATCTCCCATGCTACAGTTAGCAAACTACTTGCTAAGTTTCGTGAAACTGGTTTAGTGTTGGATTTGCCAAAATGTGGACGCATGAAAACTGTCACTAATGAACAAACATCAGTGGCTGTCCTAGCTTCATTCAGCAAGAGCCCACAGCGTAGCACTCGCCGCATGTCACTGGAGAGTGGCATTAGTCGAACATCCCTTCGGCGAATATTAGCTACTCACAAATGGCACCCTTACAAACTCCAGCTACTGCAGCATCTCAACGAGGATGACCCAGATCGGCGCACACAATTTGCAGAATGGGCAAAACAAAAATTGGAACAGGGCCCTCAGTTCATGCAGAAGATTTTGTTCAGTGATGAGGCAAACTTTTATGTGAATGGTGAAGTTAACAAACAAAACCACCGCTATTGGTCTGACACTAACCCCTGGATATTTGAAATTGCTACATGATGATGTGTTTCCCTCTTAATGCACTGAAGCTGGCACATTCCCTGAGTTTTTCCAGCAAGATGGTGCACCACCACATTATGGGTGTCAGGTCCGAGCATTCCTAGATTAACAGTTTCCTGAAAAGTGGATTGGTCGTCGTGGGCCAGTTGAATGGCCCCCAAGGTCTCCCGATCTGACCCCCTTGGACTTTTATCTTTGGGGTCATCTGAAGGCAATTGTCTATGGTGTGAAGATACGAGATGTGCAGCACCTGAAACTACGGATACTGGAAGCCTGTGCTGGCATTTCTCCTGCGGTGTTGCTATCAGTGTGTGAAGAGTGGGAGAAGAGGGTTGCATTGACAATCCATCACAATGGGCAGCACATTGAACACATTTTATAAGTGGCCAGAAACTTGTAAATAACTCATGAAAGAATAAAGATACGTTAAAACCAAGCACACCATTGTTTTTCTTGTAAAATTCCCAATAAGTTTGAGGTGTCACATGACCCTCTTCCTATTGAAAAAACAAAAGTTGGATCCAAGATGGCCGACTTCTAAATGGCCACCACCCATCTTGAAAAGTTTGCCCCCTCACATATACTAATGTGCCACAAACAGGACGTTAATATCACCAACCATTCCCATTTTATTAAGGTGTATCCATATAAATGGTCCACCCTGTATACTTGAAAGTGGGGGCAGGGATGGCTCTGTGATTAAATTGTTGGACAGCTGATCAAGAGGTCCCCAGTTCGAGCCACAACACCGCTGGGGCATCTCTGTTGTCCCTTGAGCAAGGTCCTTTACCCCCCACCCCCCAAGTCCTCAGTTATAACCAGGTGTTGAACAGGCAACCCGATCCTGCAAATAAGAAACAACAGATGTACAGTATATTCGTCGTGTATGTAGACGGAACCAATCACCCATACTTGAAGGCTGTAGACAGCATCATCATGAACTTTTATGTCAAACTGTGAACATGTCACAGGTGTTCCTCATCTTTGAGGAACACCTGTGACAGCAGGCACCTTCAGTTACAACAAAAACAGGTGCATTATACCTCATTGCTACTGAAACCCCGGATCAGACTGCAGAGAATCTACAGCGATAACGCATACGACAGGCAGAATTAAGGGCTGCCGAGGCATTGGAGCAGCGTGAGGAGAGGCAACAAATTGACTGCACACTCCTTTTGCAGGTAATGGTAGCACACAAGTCTCAGGATCTGCACACGGGCAGAGCCATGTGTAAATAATCCATACATGTTTTTTGTTGTTAGTCTTTCAGCTGCTTCTGTCGAGGGGTCGCCACAGCAGACCATCCGATCCACACAACAACTTGCCACAGATTTTATGCCGGATGCTCTTCCTGATGCAGGAAGCGTGGGCAATCTGTATGGCAGGAGAGAAACCGACCACTGAGTCACTAATATAATATTATTGTATAATATAATATAATATAATATATTATAATTTAAGTTTTGATCACACAGAACCCCATCCTGTTTATTTCCTCCACAGTCTTTGTTTTGTTGCTGTTTATTAGCTTTAATATCATCAAAGTTATTAGTTATACCAACACCACATTAACTGGCAAATTTCTTTATTTCTTAATCAGTATTCTCTATACACATTTTACACATCGTTACTGAGACACAGCCACGTCTGTGGAACTTCATACGTGCTCCGCTCTTCCCCATCCTTGTCATAGGGTATGTGCCATGTCTTTCCACAGCACTGGACGATCGTATCGTAGACGGATGTCCTCTGGAAAAAAAAAAAAAAAAGGATAAGAAATCTTAGACATACCTGCAGGGACAAAGACGGCTTAATTTCGCTGTCTGTGTACTCACCTGAAAACGAACCCTTTTTCCTGGGATGAAGCTGCTGAACACTAGCTGATGTCCACGCTGCCACTTAAAGAAGAGGCGTCGGGTGGCGCTGTCCGGGAGACATGCCTTATGATCCCTCATTAGGTCCCGGCTCACAAAATTACAGTGGTTCCCAGAGTGCAATGCGGCATAGAGCAGAAATGGGTCATCCTCTGAGCTAAGAAACAGGGAGGGCGTGGTTACTATGTGATATCACAGCTCTCATTTTTAAAATGTCATTACCAGGAAGATCTAGAATCTGCTATTGTACATCACATATACTGTACACTCATGCCAGTTGTTGTTTTCTATAATCTATCTATTGGATGTGGATACATATCAGCAATGTATTGTGAGCACATGTGTATTGAAGTGTGTGTGTGTGTGTCACTTACATGTTCTCGGTGAAAAAGCAGTGTGCTTTCTGTTTGATCTGGTTCATATCGTGTCTATTCCAGTTTCGTGACGGCTGCTGCATGTGTTTTCTTCCCAGAACCAGTACTTTCAGACCCTGAAGCTCTGAGACTACTGCTAACAGCTACAGGACACACACAAACAATGTGTAAATGCATTGTCCGAATGAGCAGCCATAATGCCTCGGTGTTTAACAATGTCATTGTCGTAAAGAAGCTTTACAGAATCAAAAGAAAATCAGTGAAATTAGTATGAAAAGTGAGAAAATCTGTGTTGCTGATGAGCAAGCAGAGGAGGCAAGGAAAAATTTCCTGAGATGGTAACACCCATCCTCAATTGGGTGACAACAGATAGCAGGAATTGTTGTGCAGTCATACTGTGTGTTAGGCAGCTGGAAGTTCAGTATAACAGATGTGTTTAAATTAATATGAAGTCGAGTTTCATTATTGGAAGCTCAGGTACAAAACTGTGCAGGAATTAAACTACTGAATGATGCAGTCACAAGTCATCAGAGACAAGGACTCTTTATGGTAACAGACATTTTATGGTAAAGGTGAACCGTCCCCAGTCACCACATGCATCGCAAGCAGACCACATGCGGCCTCAACGCGACGGAAGCGGGGCACCAGGATGAGTCAGGAGGGGAGAGGGGGTTTGGATCACTGGCAGCTCTGGAGTCCCATGTGTAGCTCGACAACTGTGTGTGAGAAAACCCCAGAAGGGATTTAAAACATACTATGATTAAATAATTATAAGTAACACAATGTAATACATATTTTGTCCTCGAATAATACAGTGGAACCTTGGATTGCGAGTAACTCGGTCTACAAGACGATAAACAAGCGAAGGCTTGATATACAAGTAGTACGCATAATGCTTTGTCTGCCCTGTGGAATGTGTCTCATGATCACAACTGAGCCAGTGGTTCTTCTCTCTCGCATGCTGCGGAATTATGGGTAATCGTCTCCCATGCTCAGTCTCAGTGTGTGTGCGTCACTCGTAAACATCTGTGTGCGCATGTACTGTTTTATTCTAACATTGTGACCACGTGTGCGTGCATGTAAAGCAAAAGCAACCGTCATTAGAGAGTTCCTTATTAAACATCCAAATTAAAGATTTATTCTGACAGAGCCTCTCGAGGCCGTGGACCTCGGCTTAGTCATCAGGGACAATCTGATCATTTTGATTCATACACATTTCATACAAACTTCCATCATTTCTTTTAATTGTGTAAAGTTGCTTTACGACAATGACAATTGTTAAAAGCGCTATACTGTACAAATACAATTTAATTGATTTTTTTTTAATTGAGCAAAACAGTTAAAAAGTGAGTAATTTTTCTTGCTTTATGCTTATGCTGCAAATTGCTTTCACGTATTAGAGTCCGTATGTAGTCACACACCCTGTTTTCATTGTATACACCTTGGTAACGGCATTCAAAGTAAAAAATGTCATGATGGAAGTGTTTGTCTTGTTCCTCTGAATAGGCACCCATATTGTCTTTAAATCTGTCAAGATGGGCATAAAGTATATGCACTCTAAGGGACATTCTGCAGCCATACAGCATTTTGCACCATGGTCTCTACAAGTTATACATAGTTTTTGGCTTTGTGATTTCCAAGGAATCCTCAAACCACTCCTGTTCCATGAAGCTTTTTGTGTCCTTTTTGTAAGCTTCTTAGGATATTCCTTGGACTCAATTATATTCATTTGTGGGTCTACGACGATCTCTGCTTTCACTTCTGCCTCTGAACGTTTTGGGAAGAATTCCTGGAGGTACTTAAAGGCTGCAGATTCATCAAGTGCTCTGAAAAACCGTTTCATCAAGTCCAATTTTATGTGCAATGGTGGAAACAATTTTCGTGTGTCTACCAGTGGATACCATTTGACATTGTTTCTGTCCACATCGAACACAGTTCACTCTGGCCAGTCTCGCCTGTGGTAGTCTGCCACAGTGTCCTTGCTGTCCAATAGGCAGATATAGCATGAACACTTGGTGAGGTCGTCTTGGAGACCCATTAGGAATGGCGCCATTTTGAAGTCTCTGATTACCTCCTGACGGTAGTCCTCGCACAGTGGAACCTCGGATTGCGAGTAACCTGGTTTGCACCCGTTCTGCAAGACACATTCTAAAATAAATTTTGACTTGAAAAACAAGCAAGTCTTGGTGTACGAGTACAGAGTATCATGTAGCACACATGCACTTCTTGTTTTGACACTGAGCGTCATGTGATCACAACTGAGCTAATGGTTTTTCTCTCTCGCGTGCTGCGGAACTGTGGGTAATCGTCTCCCCTGCTTGGTCTTAGGTTCAAGGTCCATTTTCTCTCTCTGTATCAGCCTGCACTGCACACACACACTAACGGAAACACTGCTCTGTCTATTCTTTTCAAATGTAAAGTGCAGGTTAATTTGTTTTATTTTTACTTTACAGCAGTGAGTCGTGTGAGCGTACACGAGTGTCATTAGAGATGTTTCTTGTTAATTGTCCCGATAAGGCAATGTTTCTGGTAATGTGTGCATGTGTGAAAGCACAAACACACAAAGAGCGTGCACGCACAAACACACCCATACACAGCAAGTGCGCGCACAAACACTAAGGGAAACACTTATCTGTCGGGATTTATTTTCACTTTTTTATTTTGTATAATTTATTTTTATGTTTTAATTTTTTTTGGTTGTGGAACGAATAATTAGAGTTTCTATTATTTCTTATGGGGAAATTCACTTTGATGTACGAGTGGGGTATTCCTCTCTAAGCTGCACCGAGTGAGCCAGTGGAAGAGATGGATACATGTTTCCGTTATGATGCAGCACAGCTTTGAGGATCCTGCATGAACTGTCAATGAGAGGTGCCACTCACTGGGGTTACAGGAAATTCCAATTGCTTTAAACAGACGAATCACATCGTTGCAGAAGCAAAACTCATCTTGACGGATGAAGAAGCTTGAAAAATACTTCCTCTCTCTCCCTCATCTGCTACATGCACACTTTCATCTAGCAAGTTCCACTGCTTGAGTCTCAACGACAAGGTCTATCATCAAGTCATTGAAGTCTTTCAAGTTGGGGTAGTATGGGTTTCTCCCTTCTACTGCATCTCTGTAATCTGGATCAACAACTTCATCTTCTTCTGAAGTGTTGCTCTCTTCTGAAGACAGCTGATCTCTCTTTGCAGGAGTATCCACGGGGAGCTCTGTTCTGTGTGGCACTGGCGCGATGGATGATGGAATGTCTGGATATATGATAGCAGGTGCATTCCGGCCTTGTAGGCCTCACACATTTTAGCAGACGTTGCCACAGTACTTTCTTTGCTGGTGTTGATAAATTCACCAGACATAGCAAAATGCTTCTGGCTGATGCCTTACCGCCTCTAGATGCCATCTATAGTGAATTTAGCTAATTAACACTAGCAGTTGTTAATTTATTTATCCAATTCAGTCTCCAAAACGAAAATCACATTTTTTTTTTATTTATGCTGTACTGCTATAAATGTTTTAGTAAGTTATAGACATTTAAAAAAATTCGAAAAAGCTCTTAAATGTTTTGATCCGTTCTAGACCTGTCCTGGAAGCTGCTGGAATGTTCTAGTAGTACAACAGAAAAAAATCCAAAACTTCTGGAATAATTCTGGAATAAATATTGTCAAATGTTCCAGGAAGTTCAAGAAAATTCTGGAAATGCCTAAATACTTCTACAAAATTATACTTCAGCAGCTTACCGCTGAATTTAACTGGAATTATAAAAAATTACTGTTCAGGTCACAAAACCAAAGTTTAAGCAGAACTAATTCTGTTTAAGTTAATATAAAGTTTTTCACTTTACTTTTCTATGCAGGTACAATTAGGAAAGAACACTTTCAGATACAAAAAGTCAAAATCTTGTTACATTTTGTTATTTGTAAATGTATATTTACATCTTTTATACACTTTATTATATACATTATTTATTTTGAATGTAAACCAACATAATTAATCCACTATAGGTATGTCCATATGCACTATACAACTCCAGAAATGTTCTCACCTATACAAAGGTTATTAATCCAGTATATGCAAATATATATATATTACAATAATTTAAAAAATTGCAGAAAAGGTGATACATTTGATCACAATATTCCAGTTAGTGTGTGTTCACATCTCGGCAGTTTTAAGGTCAGTGATGATGTCACTGTTTGAAAATGATGATGAGGGTTTGTCTGAGAGGATTTCCCCCCGTGTTGAGACCCTCAGAGTGAGAATCGCGAACAGTAGCAGGCGGGAAAGTGACTCATTCCCAGTCTGCATTCTGGACGCTCTTCCTGCTACAGAGATATTTTCGTCTTATACAAGTGAAGGAAATGCGCCAAGTCTTCAGACGTTAAAGAACACGCGCTAAGAATAACCATCTGATGAAAATGTCTGGAGGTTTACATCCTTCTTCCTGTAGCTATTAATAGCAGCAAGACAAAGTGCTCTAATTAATAGACCAGAAAGTGAGACCTCGAAATAAACACTAATTACAGATCAATGATCCTGGAATCTCTAAACTATTCACACAGTACAGCATCATGTGTAGTATGAGTAAATTATTTGCCAAGTATGTTTAGAAGTGTAATAAATTCTTAGAGAAAAAAAGGGATTGAGATTTTTATAAAAACGTGATACTTGTAGAATCGCAATACAAATTGAATCGGCACGAACAATAAATGAACAATGAACAATAAACTAGGTCACGGTTTGTAGCTTATCTGTTGAAACTTTACAGGGGTCTTTCTAAACCTACATTTTTATTATTTATATAATAAGAGGTTGTGCATCACTTTAGTCATTTTCATGACAATTAAAACAGGAAATAAGTTTATAATCTTTTACTAACATTTTAATACTACACACTTTAGGTTATCTCATATTTAGATAATTTATTCATACCTTTCTGGATATATACAATAAACATTTTAAAAGATATGTGCATATTTAAAAAAATATTTAGATTTTATTTGAAAACCTATTTAATATGTTGTACATTTTAATACATTTATATAACTCTTATTATCACTTGCTTGTATTTTGGCCACTGGAGCCGTTCACTCATTCTGAGACAGAACTGAAGGTTAAAGGAAATGATTTGAGTTTATTAGCACGGCACAACTGGAAACTCAGAAAGACACCGTCATCAAGCCTGGAATCGCGCGCGCGCACACACACACACAGTCATGTTTATTATGTGTGAAATGTGAAGCATGGTCACTGCGATGATGAGGGTGTGTTTCCTGTTTTCTCTCTCTCTCTCTCACAACCACACACACAATGTCCTGATCAGCAGCTGTTATCATTTCTGCTAATTCATCATAAGGAAGTGAACTGTGTCCTGTAAATGAACTGGAAATCACCACACTCACCAGAACGACCTGTTTAACGATCGAACTTCAACCCTGTCATGTGAGGAGGAACGAATCAGCAGAGAACTAAAGGCCTTAAGAAAAGCACCAGCACACTTGTCCTGAGGCATGTTTGGCTGGCGTGGCCAAAAAAACATTTATTGTTTATCTGGAAATGTAGAATGTAGTTTTACAACAGTTTAACGTACATACAGAACCAGTTCAAAAGTTAAGTAACAACAACAGTCAGATGTTATATTAAGTCAGCTGTTCTGGAATAGTTTTAGCAAGAACCGTATTGTGTCAAGTGTATTTGCAAAAGCACCATGATGAAACTGGCTCTCATGAAGATCTTCCCAGGAAAGCAAGACCAAAGCTTACCTCTGCTGCAGAGGAGAAGTTCATTTAGAGTCACCAGCCTCGGAAATCACCAATTAACAACCAGCACCTCAGATTAGAGCCGTTCTAAAGACTTTACAGAGCGTAAGTATTAGAGTTGGGGGAAAAATCGATTCAGTTAAATATCGCAATTCTTTTCTATGGCAATTCACGCATCTCCAAACTGACTTCGAAGGCGATTTTTTAAAATTCTTTTTAATTGATGCCCCATCCATACTATGTACATAAAATGAATATCAACTGTTCAAATTAGATTACTGCATATATCAGTGTAGAAAGAAATAAAAATCAGGAAAGACCATGGAATTAGAATTTGTGTCTAATCTTTTGACTGGAAGTATAACTGCACATTAAAGGTCCCATATTTGACAATTTCTGTAACAAGTGAGCAAAGGTCTTGGAGCTCCATCCAATGTGTGTGTGTGTTAATGCTCCAGCTGAAATACCCCTGGCATAATGCATTTTTATACCTCAAACTCCATGTGTTTCTCTCATCCTCCAAATACACTGTTTCAGTGTCTGTGTAAATAAGATACTGCTGAGCCATGCCCCTACAGAGAACAGCAGAGCTCAGCAGCATGCGATGGGGAGGGTGCTCTTCTTATATGAGGTCACATTAGGGGAAAGATTGAATGGGTTTGTTTTAACCACGGCCAAAAGTACAGCAGAAAAAAAAAGAATGATAAACAGGAAATGTTTTTCTCTACACGCACACTGGAGACCCATATGATCATCTAAACATGACTTAAAAAATTATTATGCATAATAGGGGCCCTTTAAGGAGCACTGAAGTCAATTTATCAGCAATTAGCTCAAAGGTACAAGTAATCATGTGACTCTTAAACGTGTTCTCTCACAAAAAAAGTCATGCGCACAGCATCAAATATTTCTTATGTGAATAAAGAATTGCTGATCAGTGGCACATTTAACGAGTAGCTGAGTTTCTTGCTCTAGTTCGCCCCCTAGTGGATCAGCATAGCTATTTAAAAAATTGAATTCAGTTTTCATGATTTTATTTAGAACACATTTTGTAAATTTATTTAATGGCATAGAACTTTTATCCTCCCTGTGGTCCGTATGTCTGACACTGCTGGATTCGTGGTTTGACCTTTGACCTTTCCCATCAAGTAGACCTTAAAAGGATGCAAACGAAGCGTGTCTATTCTGATGCCGATGGGTGAAATGGACAGAGCAGGGGAATAACACCACTCAAAATAGGTGACAAGTCAAAGCCAAGAAACGTTTTGAGAACAGAAAACTGGAACAAGGTCAGGCGCAAAAATAAAACCAGCAGGGACTCGCGCTCGCACCCGTGGAGGAGGCACTTAATTAATCAGAAGGCTTTTCCCTTTTTCAACGATGAGTAATTGTGGGTTTTCTGAATTATTAAACTGCGGAAAGCGTCGGATTAATCGACACAATATACATCAGGTGTATTTCACACTGAGCTTTTCTTCATTTAAAAGCCATTTTTAAAATACTTTAAATAATTTAATAGTTACTGTAGCATTTACTTTAATTAACACATCCCTCATTTAATTATATGATCACTGCATAAAATAATTTTATAGATAATTATTTAATAGTTGTTATTTTACTGCTTTTTATGATGGTGTGACAAAAAAAATGCGTGGAAATGCAAGAAATAAAAAAATTAAAAAATACATTCCGTTCACCAGGACTGTTGATTGTTCAGAATACCAAAACACATGAGTAAAAACTTCCTTTATTTCTCTATATAATTCCCTGCTACACTAAAGCACTCGTCCCTATGTTTCACTACTGCCTGTCAAGGTACAGCGGTTTCATCATTTAGTAGCCATAATCAAACTGGCTGCATCACATCTGAAACGTCGGCCTGCCAGGAACTCCAAAACATGTGAAAATGTCTTGGAGCGAGGTCAGGTCTGTACTGTATGGGTGATGTGGCAAAAATTCCCAGCCGAATTCCTGTAATGAGCGAGCGGTATTTATGAACGACTGTGTGTACAGTTCCCATAGACAGATGCGTCTCTTCTGCATGTTGGCAACAAGCCGTCTGTCGATTTTCAAGGATCAGGAGTTCCACTCGCTAAATGTTCATGGGAACGACTGCAGTGGGCTCCGAGCCAGATCGCACGGGATCGTCATTCTCAGACATACGGCCTTATTTAAAATGTTTGCACCATTTAAATATTTTAATGAGTCTCATCGCCATACTGTGTTTGAGGTCTTGAGTAAATGTTAAAAATCAGGTTTAAGTCCCGGTTTGACTCGAACGCCCTCAGGATGTTTAACATTTAGTTGTGCGTGTTCATTATTTTTATGCTGTTTTATTTAGAACAATAAATATTCAGCATCTTAAAGAAACAAAAGTGAAATGTTCTCCTTTATCATAAAATCAGACTGAACTGCTGTCTAAGGTTTGCTTCTGTAGTTTCCAGCTATTTGGCTAACATAGCTAGTAGGGGAAATCCATAACCACCAGTTTAGCAGTTTGGCTTGGTGATCTAAACCTGCATGACCAAATCGTCAGAAGTGCCTGAGCAGATCAGACTATCAAATTATACTTAAATATTAAATAAAAGCACTGAAAATATAAAAGGGTTAAAAAGCCAAAATGATTAAAAAGATGAGAAGATTAAAAACTAGAGGCTGACTAGAGGTATTTTCTAGAACAGAACCCGAGCCGTTTCCCAGGCTGAATTTAACACGGACACTCTAAGCACTTACCGTCTCCGATTTGGCGCACTTCGGCGTGGCGCATGCTACGTTCAGGCCATCAATGATGACATCAAATGGAGGGCGGTCCTTCACAAATTTCTTAAAACTCTCCAGCTCCTGAAAAAAAGTCACAACATTACTATTTTTCTGTAGAAAATAATTCAGCGTGAAAACAGACAAAGATGTTCTTGTTAAGAAATTCAACACTATGGAATGCATATGCATACGTTACTACAATCACAGACATGACGAGGTCTGGATTCTGATTGGTCAGAAGGCGCCGATTCATTCTCTATAACGGCAGCCCTGACAGCAGCGCAGGTCTGTATTTATGCGCATCGTACAGCGGGACGCTCCGAAAATTTTTTTGAGACATTTTTGTGTAAGGACGAATGTGTTTCTATAACGTTTGTGGAAGGAGTCTCCAGTGTCAGCGGGTCAGGACAGAGGACACAACAAGCTGGGATTTTTGTCTTAACAAAGAATGATTGTTGTAAATTTCCCCACAGTGGGACGAATAATGGGGCATCTTGTCTCTTATCTTAAAAAGTGTACGAAGAATAAAATGCTCTGCCGATTGTGTGCATGTGTGTAGGCTGCAGGACTTGTAAATGCATACACAGCACCACGGAACGCAGTGTGGCGTGAGGAGATTGTGTGGATTGCGTGTGCTTCGTGCAGAATAGAGGTGTGTGTTAGGGGAGGTGGTGCTGTGCTGTGAGGGTGGAGCTCGTGGCGCGGCTCCAGCTGGAATTTCCCGCTCTGTTTGCTCTTCATGCACTGATCAGTATGTTCTTGGCCCCGCGCCAGCGTCCCATTCAAACCAAAACAAAGGGAGAAAACACCCAAGGAGGAAGTAGGAGAATTCTCAGCCCTACACACTCACCTTCATAATGTCTGTTAGCGGCCAAGTGTGTGTGTGTACAGATGAGTTGATGTGTGCATGCATAGGCAAGTAGATGTGTGTGTGTGTGTGTAGATGAGCAACTGTGTGCGTGAGTGTGTACAGTTGAGCAGCCGTGTGCGTGAGTGTGTGCAGTTGAGCAGCCGTGTGTGTGAGTGTGTGCAGTTGAGCAGCCGTGTGTGTATGCATGTCGATAAACTGTTGTGTGTGTGTGTGTATGTACAGATGAGCTGCTGTGTGTGTGTGTGTGTGTGTGTGTGTGTAGGTGACGAGGTTCAGTTAGGAGTGTTCAATCTACAGCACAATCACTAGGCCACGGCTTTGTTCTGCAGCTGGAACGTCCCTTAAACTTTCTGTGAACCACAAGAGGAATGAATGAACTGCTGTCTCACTGCTGCTCGAGAGACAGACAGTTCACCTGTTACAGGTCAAGTGGAGTAAACCGCTTGTAATGCATTTCTTACCATCCAAACGCAGCGTCTAACACTGACTACCGTTTATATTGTAATGACCCGTCTGTCTCCCTGCCCAGCTGTCTGCCTGTGCATGTCTGTCGACAAACCTGTAGAAGTGGTTCTCACGTGGTTGTCTCGGCGCAGGCTTGACTTTTTCTACACAGACCGTCTACATATGTGTCTTCCTCTTGTCCGCATGGCTTTTATCTTTTGCGTATCTGTACCCCTCTCTGTCTACATGTCTGTCTGCTGTTCTGTGTGAATCTGTCGGTCTTACCAAATCCACTTGTCTCCTCGGAACCGTCTGTCTTTACACTTTTCCGATGATTGATGCCGCAGCTGTGTGAATGTGTTTATTGTGTGCGTGTGTGTGGAGGGAACTGATTGTTGTGTTTATCCAGAATTATAGAGCCTCTTTGAACCAGAGTGTTGGCAGCAGTACACAGAAACACACACACACACACTTTCAGTTTCGTCACTGCAGTTTTACAGACGACTTTCAAGAAGTTCCTGATACTCAAAAAGAAAAAAAAGAATGTGAGGGAAAAACCACAAGAACACTGAGGAGACTGTGTGTGTACGTTTGTGTGTGTACGTGATTGAGAGAGAAGTGGCCTGGTCTGGTGTTTTTTTTTTACCATTTACATTGTGTATATTTAAGGATGCATTCATCCTATTGAATTTTACCTTAAAGCACCAGAATAAATTTCTCGTCATGTAAGGGATGAAGTTATTTATATAACATGACAAAGCGAATGTGCTAAATTAAACACTGGAAGACTTTTTCATATGCAAATTGGTCATTTACATTTCTAAAGGTTCCAAAAAGGTGTACTTAGTCACATGACTAGGGCTCATTATAATATTTAAAAGACTAGTCACATGACTAGGGTTAGTCACATGGCTACTTTTTAAGCGATTAGTCACGTGACTAGGGTTTGTTATAATATTTGAGGAAGGATCAAGTCCAAGTCAAACACGTCACTTTTATACATCTGCATTGTGTTGAATGTACACACCTACTGATATAGGCCCAATCATTTTGCGTTTGTTTCATGTACGGTCAAAAAACAAACAATACTCTGCATACAGCTTTAAACACTAACCTTTATAATATATATTTATTATTATTCTTTATTTAAAATTTACAGTCTGATCATTCATGAAAAAGAAACATTAAAGAACTGCTCACCCCAGGCTATTTTTGTGTATCTTATTATAATATATTATTATTAATACAGTAACTTTCGAAGCCTTTACTTTTTTTCTCTTAAACATTAACTATATTTTGTAAACATAGCCTTTTTGTCTGTGTGCGCGCTTGTGAGTGCGTGTTTATTTCTCAGGTTTGATGTCAGGGCGATGTCAAAGCTCAATGAGAACAGAAAGTGCGGGGATTCCCACTCTGCATGACCAGGTCACGTGTGTGTATGCGAGCGTAACTCCACCCTGCATGTGTGTGCATTGGGTGTGTGACAGCACGGTACATAACCATTGATTATTAACCCACCCACACCCACCCACCCACACACACACACACACTTAATCCAGGGGTTCCTTTGAGAGACGATTAAGCGACACTTACAGTATCAGTTCTTGATTTTGAGATGCTGCCTTGTTGCGTTGTGTGTGTGTGTCCGGAGTGCGTTAATGGATTTTAAGAGTTTTAATCTATAAGACACATATGAGACTTTTATTTGTGCGTTTCAGTCTTCAGAACCTGCAGACATCATGATATTTCTGATCCATGTCAGCTGTGTTCAATTGTTTTACAACCGCTTTTTTTTTTTTTGGCACAAAATCTGATATCCACTCTTTTTTTTCCAACAAAGCCTAGAAACCAAGTATTCATCAATCTAAACCTGAACAAAACACTTTTCGGCTATTCTCCACGCTTTTTATCAGTAATTTATTTAACCACGGAAACACTTTCATCACTAAATGATTCTTAAAAGATCAAACACTTATTGTTTTAAATCCAATTATTTAAACATAAGTAACTTGCGTTTCACACTGCCTGCAGGACGCACTTAGGTTTTGGAGCCTTGATGTCTGAAGGAGTACAATAATCCTCACACACAGAAGGAAATGAACTTCAGGCAGCTGATTGGAGTGTTAGATATTACAACAGCTGCGAAAACGTCTGAAAAAGCAAGGTTTGCGTTTAGAGCGAGCAGACGCAGACGGTAGAAAACAGAACTCGCAGCGTGCGACAGCAGACACGGACGCGTTTATCTAAAGGAAAATGTAACCACTGAGTGATGTTACGAGCAAATGCCGAGAGAATAGGCGTCAAGAAAAAACTTCTCTGTGAAATATTTCTTGATGCACGATTTACAAGTCTACATTAATGCGCTGCTTCTTACAATGTTATTGTTTGGATAGTGAAATGGATTAAAAGTTTTATGCAATTTAATGTTCAACATTTATGGAAGGAGTCCCCGATGTCAGAGGTTTTCTTCAGAGCAGAGGAGTTTAAGCTCCGGAGCATAAGAACCTAAGAAGACTCTGTGAAGAGCGCTATCCGCCCACTTCTGCCTGCTCGAGCGCAAGACTGCCTCGTGGCTCTGTGACTAAACACCGGAGAGCAAGGTTGCCTCCCCTCCCCCACAACCGATTTCCATCAACCCCGGGATGAGACGGCGTCCTGGAGCCCCGTGCACATCGCTCAATGCCAAAATGACATTCTACTTTTCTTTTTTTTCCCATGCAATCTAGTTTATAAACAGACTTTTGCACTGTTTCTAAATATGTTATAAAGGTGTGCATTAAACATTGTGTGTGAGTTCTGTGGGAGGGTTGGCAAAGTCCTGGGATGGTTTCACTTCAGCAATGGGGGGGGGGGGGGGGGGGGGCAAACACACACATGTATATATATCTACAAACACATACATGCACACACACACACACACACACACACACAGGGACTTTCCATGGTCACTCATGTGAGAGGCCTTTGAGGGCTGAAATGTGAAACCCCTTTGTGCCACGAACGTGCCTCAGCCATAACACCCACAAACGAGCGTCTCACCACAGACACAGACACACACACACACCACGTCCACAACGTCCACAAGTTCTGCACAAAAACTCAGAGCATGCATGCTAGTCATGGCACGATAGTAATCTAATGGTTTAGTATTTTATTATTTTATCACAGATTACAGTACAGCACAGAGACTCTTGTCTTAAACCCGACAACCTTTTTCTGCTAATGACCTCAAAACAGCAACCTGACCGGGACGTACGTAACGAGTTGTCTACAAGTTATAATAAAATCATAAGAACCATGAATGAACACATTAACACTACCACCGCAATCAATCGTTTAAGAATATAGTTTAGAACGCAGAAACATTTCTGGACTGATTTTAACCTTCACAAGCGAAGCGTCGACGATAACAACGGCGTGCATGTTAAAACTCACGTAATATTATCATCATACCAATGATTATAAATAAACCGTATGTGTGAAAAGAGCCGTTAGTGGAAATGATTTGCGCGGAAACAGAAATAACCACCGTGTTCCTGCTGCAGTGGGAATTTCAGTGGAGACGTGTGATACCGTGTGTTGACGATCTCCTAATTCTGGCTGCTGTGCTGTGTGTGCAAGCTAAACTGATACAGACGCACACACTCGTGTTTGTTTGTGTGAGTATGTGTGCGTGTGTGTATATGTGTATGTGTCCTGGAAAGCCCCTAACTCATCTAAATGTGGCAGTATGCAGCAAGTCTGCAGGCCTGAGCTTTATTTACATCTGCAGCCTGAGAAGAAATAAAAACAGCGTAAACACCAGGGGAAAAAAAAAATTGAAGAAAAAACCTGGCAAAGCAGAAACATGTGCAGTTTATTCTTCATTATAGATTCAAATTTTTTCATGCCGGACCTCCTAACGTGCTACACTTGTGGCAGTATGCTTTTATCACTTAAACGTCACACACTGAATCCGCATGAAGAGTTGGAGACTCTCACACTCTAAAAGGAATGATGAGATATCCTTCACTGACACACACACGCGCACACACACACATTGCTCAAATGTCCAAAATAAGGAGAAAGACAGCTGTGCCAGTGCTAGGCTCCTGATGAGACAGACTTTACCTCAGAGCCCTAGACTGGGGCAGCTGGTGAGGACACCACTGTGCTGTGCTGGGAAATACCATGAGGTAGCACATTAATAACCCCTGGCATGTGTAGTGTTTAGACTCTCATCTGTAACACAAGAAATTATTGAAGTATTTTTAGAACCTCCTTAAAAATCCTGCTTCATTCCAGAGCAGTAAATAAATGAGAAGCTTCATAAAGAGGAGTGAAACCAGTGGAACAAATTCACAGCTGTGACGCAACTGCCACCTGGTGGTCACTGCTGGTATTGCACACAAAGAAAGTTAGGTGTTCCAGAACTGCCTTAAACATGAAATACTTTGACTTTCCCTTGGTTAAGCTTTCTGGATGCTATCTTTAAAGGGAGCTCCTCAGAGATCGAGCTGAGATCACTGCATTGGAACTTTCCAAAAAAAAAGGACTGCAACCTGAGTCAATATTCAAACAGAACTACTCACTCACTCGATGTCTATTCCGCTTTATCCTGTATACAGTGTCACAGGGGACCTGGATACCATCTTAGGAGTCTTAGGGCACAAAGCGCGGTACACCCTGGACAGGGTGCCAATCCATCGCAGCGCACACAAACATACACGCACTCATTCACACACTACAGGCAACTTGGGAATGGCAATTAGCCTCATCTGCAAGTTTTTGGACTGTGGAAGGAAACCGGTGTACCCGGAGGAAACACACCAAGCACGGGGAGAACATGCAAACTCCATGCACACAGAGACGGGAATCGAGTCTGGCCGAGAATTGAACCCAGAATCTGGAGGTGCAAGGCGACAGTGCTAACCACTACATCACTGTGCCGCCCCAGTCCGTACAAGTCCACCATTAATACATTAATTAACCAATACTATTCTAATACTGTTACTGTTCCCATACAATTCACACACTCTTCACATACTATTCCCACACTGTTCCTGTACTGTTCTCATGTTATTCTCATACTGTTCCCAAACAGATCCCACACTGTTCAAATGATGTTCCCATACTCCTCTCAGAGTTCCCATACAGTTACCGCACTGTTCCCATACAAGTCCCATGCTATTCTCATACGGTTAAAATACTGTTCCCACAGTTACCACACATTTGCCATGCTGTACCCCTGCTATTATTATAATACTGTTCCCATACAGTTCCCAAGCTAGTCTCATACTGTTCACATTCTGTTCCCATACAGCTCCCATGTTGTTTTCATTACCACGCAGTCCCCACACTGTCCCCACGCTGTCCCCACGCTGTCCCCACGCTGTCCCCACGCTGTCCGCACACTGTCCGCACACTGTCCGCACACTGTCCCCATGTTATTCCTCTACTGTTTCCATATCAATCTCATTCAGTTCCTATGCGGTCCCCATGGTGTTTCTTTACTGCTCCCGTTCTGTTCCTATAGTGTAGTGATCCTCCAGTGCTCTCATGCCTCTATGTAACAGAGGACAATAGCAACTTACATACATATCCCATTATTCACCGTCACTTTACACAAACTTACATATATGCCCCCCCTTTTTTCCTTCCCCGTACTACTGTTGTGTGACAAAATAATTTTCCTCACTGGAACAATAAAGTCTGTCTATCTATATATGCTGTTCTTCTACTGTTCTCATGCCTTTTTAACATTTCTGAATGTGAGAGTAAGTGCAGTTCCCCACACGTCGTCCTGCTAGATGTAGGGTTAAGGGAAGTTAAGGGAAGTGAATCAAACCTCAGGCGTGGTCTTATTGAAGACGTCCCGGCCCTCGATCACATCCTCCATCACTCTCCGTTTCAGCTGAGTGTACTCCTCCTCTGTCAGCTGGATGGACTCCAGTTCTGTCCCACAGCTCTGACACACTCCTCTGTCCAACAAAGCAAATGTCCGTTTCATTATACAGTATTTTCTTTTAGTAGCAGTACTCTCCATCCCTGCACGTTCAGCTGGGGATTAATAAACGTGTCAAATAAAGGTATTTTAATTTCTGCACTAGTGGACAATCTACTACACCTACAGTACAGGCATCTTCTTAGAAATGAGCTTTATCTAAATTGAGAAGAACTGTAATAAAGACAAACATTAACATAAAAATAATGGCTGTTACGCACCGGGGATCCAGAGAAGTAAACTTTCCTTTCCAGTTCTCATCTGGTAACCTGTAATGCAATAAAACATGACATTTTAAGATCTGCACTTTTATAATTATAGCAATAATTATGGTTTTAACTGGAACTTACAACTGCCAAAAGGTGAGAGAGAGGGAGAGAGAGAGAATAACAATGGACTCTTTAAAGGCTACCAATGTGAAGATATGAATTAGTGTTACACACACATGGACAAAATTGTTGGTACCCTTCGGTCAATGAAAGAAAAACTCACAATGGTCACATAAATAACTTTAATCTGACAAAAGTAATAATTTAAAAAAATTCTATGAATGTTAACCAATGAAAGTCAGACATTGCTTTTCAACCATGCTTCAACAGAATTATTTAAAAAAATAAACTCATGGAACAGGCCTGGACAAAAATGATGGTACCCCTAGAAAATACCGAAAATAATGTGACCAAAGGGACATGTTAATTCAAGGTGTGTCCACTAATTAGCATCACAGGTGTCTACAATCTTGTAATCAGTCAGTGGGCCTATATATAGGGCTCCAGGTAGTCACTGTGTTGTTTGGTGACATGGTATGTACCACACTCAACATGGACCAGAGGAAGCGAAGGAAAGAGTTGTCTCAGGAGATTCGAAAGAAAATTATAGACAAGCATGTTAAAGGTAAAGGCTATAAGACCATTTCCAAGCAGCTAGATGTTCCTGTGACTACAGTTGCACATATTACTCAGAAATTTAAGATCCATGGGACTGTAGCCAACCTCCCTGGACGTGACCGCAGGAGGAAAATTGATGACAAATCAAAGAGACGGATAATCCGAATAGTAACAAAAGAGCCCAGAAAGACTTCTAAAGAGATCCAAGGTGAACTTCATGCTCAAGGAACATCAGTGTCAGATCGCACCATCTGTCGTTGTTTGAGCCAAAGTGGACTACATGGGAGACGACCAAGGAGGACACCATTGTTGAAAACAAATCATAAAAAGGCCTGACTGGAATATGCAAAACTACATGTTGACAAGCCACAAAGCTTCTGGGAGAATGTCCTATGGACAGATGAGACAAAAAAGGAACTTCTTGCCAAGGCACATCAGCTCTATGTTCACAGATGGAAAAATGAAGCATATCAAGAAAAGAACACTGTCCCTACTGTGAAACATGGAGGAGGCTCTGTTATGTTCTGGTTGATCTGGCACAGGGTGTCTTGAATCTGTGCAGGGTACAATGAAATCTCAAGACTATCAAGGGATTCTAGAGAGAAATGTGCTGGCCAGTGTCAGAAAGCTGGGTCTCAGTCGCAGGTCATGGGTCTTGCAACAGGACAATGACCCAAAACACACAGCTAAAAACACCCAAGAATGGCTAAGAGGAAAACATTGGACTATTCTAAAGTGGCCTTCTATGAGCCCTGACCTCAATCCTATTGAGCATCTTTGGAAGGAGCTGAAACATGCTGTCTGGAAAAGGCGCCCTTCAAACCGGAAACAACTGGAGCAGCTTGCTCATGAGGAGTGGGCCAAAATACCTGCAGAGAGGTGCAGAAGTCTCATTGACAGTTACAGGAATCGTTTGATTGCAGTGATTGCCTCAAAAGGTTGTGCAACAAACTATTAAGTTAGGGGTACCATCATTTTTGTCCAGGCCTGTTCCATGAGTTCTTTTTTTAATAATTCTGTTGAAGCATGGTTGAAAAGCAATGTCTGACTTTCATTGGTTAACATTCATAGAATTCTTATTTATTATTACTTTTGTCAGATTAAAGTTATTTCTGTGACCATTGTGGGTTTTTCCTTCATTGACCGAAGGGTACCAACAATTTTGACCACGTGTGTATGTTGTACCTTGACTTTGAAATCTGAAATAGTGATAAGGTTAACGTTGTGCTATAATTATGTGTATATATAATAAAGCCACAACAATGATTACCTTATTGGTACTGAACACTACAACAGACATATATGTAAAAATATTTTATCTATTTAATTTTACCAAAATTTCACCCCATTCCCCAGAGTTGTTAGACCATCAGTATTATCTAGGGGTGTGGCTTGTTTGATCAACACACAGCCAAACACTAGGCATTGAGGGTGGACCAAAGGGATAGATGATGTACCATACTATTCCATCCCTAATAAGGAGTTTCCTTACCTTTCAAACCACTCTTTAATACTTCTGACCAGCTTCTCCTCTGGATACATCTGGTTTTCTCTCATGTAAATCAGGACGGACAGGAGTTTGTCTTTGTGTTCACGCTGACTCGCACCACTCTCAAATAAACACCGCCAAGTTTCCTGATTTGGAGTCAGTCCCAGGTCTATCAGCTCGTCATACAGACGCCACGCCGTCTCCGTGTCCCCGTGGAGAAGAGCCCCGCTTACAGCATCTCCATAATTTCTGGGAGACGGTGTGATGACCTTCTTGATGTCCTCCAGGATGATCAGGGCTTCCCTCCAGCGTTCAGTCTGACTCAGACCTTTCACAAACAAACTGTAGGCTCCGGTGTCCAGAGTCTTAAAGCAGCTTTTCATGATGTCGTAGACATCTGAAACTTCTGAATGATGTCCACAGGAAACGCAAAGGGTCAGATACCTGAGCAGGAGTTCATATGGTAGGGTTCCGTTTTCAGCAGCGACGTAGTTGAGGAGAGATTTAGCGATGCTGATGTCAGCACGGGCGGCCAGCAAGCCCTCCATCATCCTCAGCTCGAAGCGCTCTGGCCTCGCCGAGCTGCTTTTTAGATCTCTCCATTCTGAAACGCTCAAAGCACGATTAGGAATCTCTGCTACAAATGCTGCCCGTCCTTTCGGCGGACGTGTAGTGATCTCTTCCTGATCTTTGTCCTCTCCTGATTTTTTCTGTAAAATCTCAGCAGTTCTTCTGGCATGACCAGCTACAAACACTGACTTTGGGAATGAACCTCTCTCGCGCTGAGTGAAATCTCTATGCTTGGTGCTGTTAAATTCTGACGGTCTTCTTTCTCGTTTGGTGCAGTAAGGGTGATTATTGGGATTATTTGTCTGTTGCAAAGCACAATAGGAATAAAGAGGGTGCCTGAGGAGGGGGCACAGGTATCTGAGACAAGTCCTTGAATTTGCTATGATAAAGGATCCCATTGCAAACTGTTGGCACAATTATAAAAATAACCGATTTTTTTATGTTTGTATGCAAGTGAACTAATACCTGACTTCAAATCAAATCTTTAAGAGCTCGTATTAAACTTTGTGCATCTAATGTTTGCTATAATACATACCATTAAATGTTATTAAACACACGTTGCTGTCACTCTCGCTAAAAACAAAGCTCTAACACAAACAATACAAACTAAAATAAGATTCAACCATAATGTAGAGTCCTATGTTTCTATTCCTTCAGTTAAAACAGGGTGCGTTTACATTTAAACATCTTAAATATGACAGAAAACAGATAACTACCTAAACTCCTCATGTATGCATTCATAGGAACGCAGCGACGCACAATCATTACGTCATTAGCACCGAGACGCGTCCGGTTTCCCTACACGTCATCACTGCGCGACCGACGCGGAAGCGTAAACAGTCGTTTAAACATTTCTGAACAGTAAAAGTAACTTAAATATTTTATTTATAATCGGGAAATCATTTAAATAAGAGCAAATATGACCAGCGACAAAAGTGCACACTGGAAAGACCTTCTGAAAAGAAGACTGGCCTCGGCAGAACCTGGTGTGTTATTTTACTTATTTAATAAGCTAATTTGCTAACGTAGGTTCGAGTCATTCATGACTATCATCAAGCTAAATATGAGCATCTGGAAATGTTATTGCATACGTCCTTATGTGTTTTGGGTAAAAATACAAGTTGATTTTTAGTAAATATTCAAATTAATGCATCAATGTTTTAATATAAACTTTCCTTTTTAGTCTTTCTGTTTGAAACAAGCGCACAGTATATTTGTCTTTATATATACACCGATTAGCCATAACATTATGACCACCCTTCTAACATTGAGTAGGTCCCCCATTGCCACCAAAACAGTAATGATCTGTGTATTCTGACACCTTTCAATTAGAACCAGCATTAAACCTTTTCTCAATTTAATCTCCAGTAGCTCTTATAAAGGATCAGGCTACACGGGCCAGCCTTCACTCCCCATGTGCATCAGTGAGCTTTGCCCACCCATGTCTCCAGGTCACCAATTTTCCTTCCGTGGATCACCTTTGCTAGGTCCTGACCAGTGCAGACCAACACATCTCACAAGAGCTGCAGTTTCTGGAAGTGGGTGGGAAATTTTTTTTTTTCATAAAGTTGATGTGTTGGAAGCAGAAATGGGCAAGCGCAAGGGTTTGAGTGACTTTGACAAGGACCAGATTGTAATGGCTAGAGGACTGGGTCAGAGCAACTCCAAAATTGTGGGATGTTGCTCGTCTGCAGTTGAATGGCCAAGACTCACTGATGCACTTGGGGAGTGAAGGCTGGCTCGTGTAGTCCGATCCAATAGAAGTGTATAGATCAAACTGATGAAAAGATGGTTGTGATAAAAAGGTGTCAGAACACACAGGCTATTACTGTTATGGTGGCAAAATTGCATGGTTATGCCTGGTATAAATAAAAAAGAGAAGTAGATGGATAACATTAATGTATATACGGCTATTGAAATGTCCAGGAGTCTCTGTTTCACACTTGATAAACTCTTCACGACGGAGAGACATTTAAAATCTTTGTTTTACAGACAGCAGGAGTGAAGAAGAGAAGAAAGCTGAGGAGGCAGAGCTCTTCACGAAATATTACACCGAATGGAAGGGAGGAGGGTGTAAAGACGGAACTTTTAAACACATCCCACGCTTCTACTACAGAGTGAGTGTCCGCTTCCATTCAGTAACACTGGAGTTTAATAGAATTATACTGCATACTTCATCCTGATGCAGATTCTGCTGTACTGGGCCCAGTTTCTGATAACCTATTGTAATGTTCAGATTAGACATGAAGAAACCAATATAAATTCAGTGATGTATCTTGTGGCAATTCATGGAATTTGTACAGTATCAACTTTCATTTGAGTTGGTTATATGCTGCAGTTCCTCTATAATCCTACAGGTGGTGTGCTCTAAACTATTCACACATTGACAGGGAGCGTAGCGTAGTGTGGTATGAGCAAGGGTCCGGGTCAATTCCTGCCTCCGGTCTGTGTGCATGGAGTTTGCATGTTCTCCCTGTACTTGGTGGGTTTCCTCCGGGTACTCCGATTTCATCCCACAGTCCAAGGACATGCAGATTAGGTTAATTGGTGTCCCAAAATTGCTCGTAGTTTGTGAATGACTGTGCGAAAGTGTGTGTGTGTGTGTTTGCCAATTGGCACCCTGTCCAAGGTGTACCACGCTTTGTGCCCTAAGTCTCCTGGTATAGGGTCCAAAAATTAGCACCTAGGTATTGTGATAATATTGTATCTGGTGGTCCCTGTTGATTCAGATTATCTTAGATGTTAGACAGAGAGAGTGGTGGTGGTGGGGGGGGGGGGGGGGGGGGGGG
Source organism: Clarias fuscus (assembly GCA_030347435.1). Lineage (NCBI taxonomy): Eukaryota > Metazoa > Chordata > Actinopteri > Siluriformes > Clariidae > Clarias > Clarias fuscus. Next base: position 5,775,589 of record CM059216.1, read on the forward strand.
GGGTGATGTAGATCTTCATTTAGCAATATGAAAAAGCAGCTTAAATGTTTTCTTTAGGTTTTCTATCATTTACATTTGACCCTTTTTTAATATGTGTGAAATATAAAATTTAATTAATATAAAATGTATTACTCTAGCTTTGTTCGGTTGTTTTACTATTTTGAATTTCTTATTATTATTCACTTTACTTGTCGATGCGTGTTAATGGTATTGTAACGGCAGCTTCCTGCAGAGGATGAAGTGCTGCTGCAGAAACTGCGAGAGGAGTCGAGGGCCGTGTTTCTGCAGAGGAAAAGCCGAGAGCTCCTCGACAACGAAGAGTTACAGGTAAGGAAGTGTCCTGATTGTGTTTTCTCCTGACATCGTCTGTAAGTCATGCTCCTGCCGAGATGCTCATGCTTCACAACTAACATTTCTAATAACTTTGTGGTGCTGTTTTGGTAAACGCTGTGCTGCGACCGGCTTTGAAACTTTTTGTCATAAGGAGCAGATAGTTCTAATTTCCAGATTCAGCAGTAGAGGATTAACGTAATACCTCTAGTAGCACTGCTAACATAGTATAATTTGACTATTTCAATAAATTGTAACGTTATGGATATAAAGTGATACTAAAAGTAGTGTTGTTTTCTCCACAGAACCTGTGGTTTCTCCTCGACAAACATCAAGTACCTCCTACGAGCGGCGATGAAGCCATGATCAGCTACGAGAGCTTCCTGAAGGTCGGAGAGAAAGCAGGAGAAAAGTGCAAGTAGGTGGACGGAAGAAATGCGAACCGTGATGTCCGGCATGTTGAATATTAACATTAATGAGACACTGTTCCTCTTCCTCAGACTCTTCTTCACCGCCAGAGTGTACGCCAAGCTGCTGCATAACGACCCGTATGGACGCATCTCCATCATGCAGTTCTTTAATTACGTCATGAGAAAAGGTGAGAGATAGAAAGGTATAACAAACTGTGTGTGTCTGTGTATGAGTGTATGTATGTGTATGTATGTGTGGGTATGTGTGTGTGAGTGTATGTATGTGTGTGTGTGTGTGTGTATATGTACAGTCGTGGCCAAAAGTTTTGAGAATTACATGAATATTGGAAATTGGAAAAGTTGCTGCTTAAGTTTTTATAATAGCAATTTGCATATACTCCAGAATGTTATGAAGAGTGATCGGATGAATTGCATAGTCCTTCTGTGCCATGAAAATGAACTTAATCCCGAAAAAAACTTTCCACTGCATTTCATTGCTGTCATTAACGGACCTGCTGAGATCATTTCAGTAATCGTCTTGTTAACTCAGGTGAGAATGTTGACGAGCACAAGGCTGGAGATCATTATGTCAGACTTATTGGGTTAGAATGGCAGACTTGACATGTTAAAAGGAGGGTGACGCTTGAAATCATTGTTCTTTCATTGTTAACCATAGTGACCTGCAAAGAAACGCGTGCAGCCATCATTGCGTTGCATAAAAATGGCTTCAGAGGCAAGGATATTGTGGCTACTAAGATTGCACCTAAATCAACAATTTATAGGATCATCAAGAACTTCAAGGAAAGAGGTTCAATTCTTGTTAAGAAGGCTTCAGGGCGTCCAAGAAAGTCCAGCAAGCGCCAGGATCGTCTCCTAAAGAGGATTCAGCTGCGGGATCGGAGTGCCACCAGTGCAGAGCTTGCTCAGGAATGGCAGCAGGAAGGTGTGAGCGCATCTGCACACACAATGAGGCCAAGACTTTTGGAAGATGGCCTGGTGTCAAGAAGGGCAGCAAAGAAGCCACTTCTCTCCAAAAAAAACATCAGGGACAGATTGATCTTCTGCAAAAAGTATGGCGAATGGACTGCTGAGGACTGGGGCAAAGTCATATTCTCGGATGAAGCCTCTTTCCGATTGTTTGGGGCATCTGGAAAAAGGCTCGTCCGGAGAAGAAAAGGTGAGCGCTACCATCAGTCCTGTGTCATGCCAACAGTAAAGCATCCTGAGACCATTCATGTGTAGGGTTGCTTCTCATCCAAGGGAGTGGGCTCACTCACAATTTTGCCCAAAAACACAGCCATGAATAAAGAATGGTACCAAAACACCCTCCAACAGCAACTTCTTCCAACAATCCAACAACAGTTTGGTGAAGAACAATGCATTTTCCAGCACGATGGAGCACCGTGCCATAAGGCAAACGTGATAACTAAGTGGCTCGGGGACCAAAATGTTTACATTTTGGGTCCATGGCCTGGAAACTCCCCAGATCTTAATCCTATTGAGAACTTGTGGTCAGTCCTCAAGAGGCGGGTGGACAAACAAAAACCCACTAATTCTGACAAACTCCAAGAAGTAATTATGAAAGAATGGGTTGCTATCAGTCAGGATTTGGCCCAGAAGTTGATTGAGAGCAGCCCAGTCGAATTGCAGAGGTCCTGAAAAAGAAGGGCCAACACTGCAAATACTGACTCTTTGCATAAAGGTCATGTAATTTTCGATAAAAGCCTTTTAAACGTATGAAGTGCTTGTAATTATATTTCAGTACATCACAGAAACAACTGAAACAAAGATCTAAAAGCAGTTTAGCAGCAAACTTTGTGAAAACTAATATTTGTGTCATTCTCAAAACTTTTGGACATGACTGTGTGTGTGTGTAGGTATTTGTGTGTGTAGGTATTTGTGTGTGTAGGTATTTGTGTGTGTAGGTATGTGTGTGTGTGTAGGTATGTGTGTTTGTGTGTGTAGGTATGTGTGTTTGTGTGGAGGTATGTGTGTTTGTGTGTGTAGGTATGTGTGTGTGTGTGTGTGTAGGTATGTGTGTGTGTGTAGGTATGTGTGTAGGTGTGTGTGTGTGTGTGTGTAGGTATGTGTGTAGGTGTGTGTGTGTGTGTGTGTAGGTATGTGTGTAGGTGTGTGTGTGTGTGTGTGTAGGTATGTGTGTAGGTGTGTGTGTGTAGGTATGTGTGTAGGTGTGTGTGTAGGTGTGTGTGTGTAGGTATGTGTGTAGGTGTGTGTGTGTGTGTGTGTGGGTATGTGTGTAGGTGTGTGTGTGTGTAGGTATGTGTGTTTGTGTGTGTGTAGGTATGTGTGTTTGTGTGTGTGTAGGTATGTGTGTTTGTGTGTGTGTAGGTATGTGTGTTTGTGTATGTGTGGAGGTATGTTTGTGTGTGTGGAGGTATGTTTGTGTGTGTGGAGGTGTGTGTGTTTGTGTGTGTGTGTAGGTATGTGTGTGTGTAGGTATGTGTGTGTGTAGGTATGTGTGTGTGTAGGTATGTGTGTGTGTGTGTAGGTGTGTGTGTGTAGGTATGTGTGTGTGTGTTTGTGTGTGTAGGTATGTGTGTGTGTGTGTTTGTGTGTGTGTAGGTATGTGTGTGTGTAGGTGTGTGTGTGTGTAGGTGTGTGTGTGTGTAGGTGTGTGTGTGTGTAGGTGTGTGTGTGTGTGTGTAGGTGTGTGTGTGTGTAGGTGTGTGTGTGTGTGTGTAGGTGTGTGTGTGTGTGTGTGTGTGTGTGTGTGTGTGTGTGTGTGTGTGTGTGTGTGTAGGTGTGTGTGTGTGTGTAGGTGTGTGTGTGTAGGTGTGTGTAGGTGTGTGTGTGTAGGTGTGTGTGTGTGTAGGTGTGTGTGTGTGTGTGTAGGTGTGTGTGTGTGTGTAGGTGTGTGTAGGTGTGTGTAGGTGTGTAGGTATGTATGTGTGTGTAGGTATGTGTGTAGGTGTAGGTATGTATGTGTGTGTAGGTATGTGTATGTGTGTGTGTAGGTATGTGTGTGTGTAGGTATGTGTGTGTGGAGGTATGTGTGTGTGGAGGTATGTGTGTGTGGAGGTGTGTGTAGGTGTGTGTGTGTGTAGGTGTGTGTGTGTGTAGGTGTGTGTAGGTGTGTGTAGGTGTGTGTGTGTGTAGGTGTGTGTGTGTGTGTAGGTGTGTGTGTGTGTGTAGGTGTGTGTGTAGGTGTGTGTGTGTGTGTAGGTATGTGTGTTTGTGTGTGTGTGTGTAGGTGTGTGTGTGTGTAGGTGTGTGTAGGTGTGTAGGTATGTATGTGTGTGTAGGTGTGTAGGTGTGTGTAGGTATGTGTGTAGGTATGTATGTGTGTGTAGGTATGTATGTGTGTGTAGGTATGTGTATGTGTGTGTGTGTAGGTATGTGTGTGTGTAGGTATGTGTATGTGTGTGTGTGTAGGTATGTGTGTGTGTAGGTATGTGTGTGTGGAGGTATGTGTGTGTGGAGGTATGTGTGTGTGGAGGTATGTGTGTGTGGAGGTATGTGTGTGTGGAGGTATGTGTGTGTGGAGGTGTGTGTGTGTGTGTAGGTGTGTGTGTGTGTAGGTATGTGTGTTTGTGTGTGTATGTGTGTGTGTGGAGGTATGTGTGTGTGTGTGTGTGTGGAGGTATGTGTATGTGTGTGTGGAGGTATGTGTATGTGTGTGTGGAGGTATGTGTGTGTGTAGGTGTGTGTGTGTAGGTATGTGTGTTTGTGTGTGTGTGTTTGTGTGTGTGTTTGTGTAGGTATGTGTGTGTGTAGGTATGTGTGTGTGTAGGTATGTGTGTGTGTAGGTATGTGTGTTTGTGTGTGTAGGTATGTGTGTTTGTGTATGTGTGTTTGTGTGTGTGTGTGTAGGTGTGTGTGTGTGTAGGTGTGTGTGTGTGTAGGTGTGTGTGTTTGTGTGTGTGTAGGTGTGTAGGTATGTATGTGTGTGTAGGTATGTGTGTAGGTATGTATGTGTGTGTAGGTATGTGTATGTGTGTGTGTGTAGGTATGTGTGTGTGTAGGTATGTGTGTGTGGAGGTATGTGTGTGTGGAGGTATGTGTGTGTGGAGGTGTGTGTGTGTGTAGGTGTGTGTGTGTGTGTAGGTGTGTGTGTGTGTAGGTATGTGTGTTTGTGTGTGTATGTGTGTGTGTGGAGGTATGTGTGTGTGTGTGTGTGTGGAGGTGTGTGTGTGTGTGTGTGGAGGTATGTGTATGTGTGTGTGGAGGTATGTGTATGTGTGTGTGGAGGTATGTGTGTGTGTAGGTGTGTGTGTGTAGGTATGTGTGTTTGTGTGTGTGTGTTTGTGTGTGTGTTTGTGTGTGTGTAGGTGTGTGTGTGTGATGCTACATTGATCTGTACACACACACGTGTATGCATGTTCACGCTTGTCCTCTCCTTTGGTGTTCTGTGATCAGTGTGGCTCCACCAGACGAGGATCGGGCTGAGTTTGTACGACGTGGCGGGGCAAGGCTTTCTCCGCGAGTCTGTGAGTATCCTTTTGCACGTACAGCATGCGTCTCAGACCTGTGGATTTCTACAGCTATGTTTGTTCACACTGATGAGCCCCTAATAGGCTATACACAGTGAATCCTGCGTTTATCCTCCCGTCTATCGTCCACATCAGTGTGACTGACTGATGCCCCGCCCCCTCTGTCCTCTATTGGCTAACGAACATCCAGGTACTGGAGTGCATTTGTGAACGTCGGCTCACATTATTGTTCACTTTTTGTTTTGTTTTTTTAGGATTTGGAAAACTACATCCTGGAACTGATCCCGACTCTGCCTCAGCTGGACGGCTTGGAGAAATCCTTCTACTCGTTTTACGTCTGTACCGCCGTGCGCAAGTTCTTCTTTTTCCTCGACCCTCTGCGCACAGGTTTGTGCATACGATCTGCTTTCGCGATCACTTGACACCGTTTATACAATCAGGGGTCATTTTAATAAAAGCACTCTTTTTTTCACTAGATTTTAATAATCACAAGGTTTATTACTCATGAACAGAGTTTTTAAAAAAATTAACACCTCCTTCCCCACCTCTTATTAACAGGACAGACCTTTTTAGTTCACATATTTAAGATTTAAATTTTGATTTTAGACACGCAGGGTCTCTAAGAGAGATCTTGCTTTTTTTTTTTTTTTTTTTTTGTATGTGAAGAAACTGACACGTTTTTTGTAAATCACCCAAAATACACACACTTTTTTTTGTTTGATTGATTGATTGTCTTACACACACTATTAGGGATCTTTAATCAAAAACATGAATCAGTTTACTTTAGTAAAGTAATAGAATCCTGAAATACACAGGCTGTGTTATAAAGGCTGAGTAAGAAACATAAACCACTGATGTTTTTCAGGTAAAATTAAAATCCAGGACATTTTGGCTTGCAGTTTTCTGGACGATCTGCTCGAGGTAATAAAGACGTATCCATGAACATGGAAGTTCTGAACATACAGGTTTAAATTTCAGTAAAAAAAAAAAAAAAAAAGTCTTCTAAATATCATTTGCGATTGTTACCCTGCAGCTCAGAGATGAGGAACTGTCCAAGGAGAGTCAGGAGTCCAACTGGTTCTCAGCTCCGTCTGCACTTCGTGTTTATGGTAAGAAAATATTTGATGTTCTCTTAGGATAATTATCATAGCACCGTTTAGTAGTGTTACATGTTGTTTGTGTGAGTAGGTCAGTACCTGAACCTGGACAAGGATCATAATGGGATGCTCAGTAAAGAGGAGCTGGCTCGGTACGGTACAGGAACTTTAACCAGTGTTTTCCTGGACCGTGTTTATCAGGAGTGTCTAACATATGATGGAGAAATGGTAAACACACACACACACAGACGTATGAACGGTTAGTCTCGGGATATTTAAATTTGATTTATGTGTGATGCAACATTTTGTGTGTGTTTCAGGACTATAAGACGTACCTGGACTTTGTCCTAGCTCTGGAGAACAGAAAGGAACCAGCAGCGCTGCAGTACATCTTCAAGCTGCTGGACATGGAGAACAGAGGCTACCTCAACGTGTTCACTCTCAACTACTTCTTCAGGGTCAGAAGGAGATTTCGGTTTATTTACAGAGAGGGAACACTCTCTACGCTTTTATTCTCTGATATTCTCAGCTGTATGGCTGCTTCCCAAATGCTGGACTTTATTAGAGGAACAGTTCTAGTTCTAGTCAAATGAAAGTCATAGTTGACCAACTATGTATACCTTAAAAGTAACTGTGTGCCCTAATGGTGTGTGTGTGTGTGTGTGTGTGTGTGTGTATGTGTATATGTAGGCCATTCAGGAGCAGATGAAAATCCATGGACAGGAGCCAGTGTCTTTTCAGGATGTCAAGGTATGTGACCTTTTGAACTTACTATTTGACGGTTTCTCGTGAGCTGATCATTGTGATGGATAACTCATCTAGGAAATGAAGTCAGTGAGTGTGTTAAGCAGTACCACTGCACCTGTGGTAATCCCTGAGCTGAATGATTCCTTTATGCGTGTATGTTATGGTGTGCCTGCAGGACGAGATCTTCGACATGGTGAAGCCCAGAGACCCGTACAAGATCACACTGCAGGATCTGGTAAACAGCGGTCAGGGCGACACGGTCACCAGCATCCTTATCGACCTCAACGGCTTCTGGACCTACGAGAACCGCGAGGTGCTGGTCACCACAGACGAGAGCAGCTCGGCTGACTTAGACGACACGTGACGCCGACGGACCCTGCGGGAGTTAAACCCAGAGACGACTAGCTGCAGTCTGGGTTCAGAGCTTTAACCCATATTGGTGTCAGTGCTTGAACTATTGGCACCCTTCGTAAAAACAGGCTAAAGAAGATACATTAGGAGGAAAAAGAAAATTCTTATAGTAAACTAGATTAATCTCATAGTGGCACTAGGATAAAAATATCTAACCTTTATTTTAAACAGATTTATTGCAGGAAATTAAAAGGAATATAAAGATAACTATTTAAATATATGAAATCTTTAAATTGAGTAACTACGTATAACAGCTAACTATGTATACTTTGAGTTTATATATACTGTACTGTGTGTATACATATACACACTTCTTTAAATTATAGTAGTATAATATATAGTAACTGTATATAAAATTAACATTTTGAAAAAAATCCAAATATGTATGTAAATAAATTTATATAAAAAAATCTAAATATTATACATAAAATAAAATACTTAAAATTTAATAAAATAATGAATGTAAAAATAAATGTTTACCTGTCTTTACTAAATAAGGGTGACAATAATTCTGGATAAAGATGCATTACACAGAAGGAACGTCCAAGACTTTATTAAAGAAAATGACATTATAGCTTTTGAAATAAGCTAAATCATATTAAAGTGTTTAAAGGAAATGTACATAAATAAATTATACAGTTTTTCAAATTTGTGTTGGGATTGACAAGTTTCTTTTAAAAAAGAATCCTTTGAACACACACGCACTCGGGTCAGAGAGGGAAATTTTGTCAGTCATTAATGATCAGAGTGAAAATAAAAATAATAATTCACCAGTGGAATGGAGAACTATAAATCCGCACATGCAGTTATTCTGCTCCTTCTTTTAGAAGGTTCCATAAAACAGAATACATTGTTTTATAATAGTTTGTTTGCAAATAAACAAAGAAAGCAAAACCATTTATGATGGCACGGATGTTGTTACATCACAGTATTACCCTTTAACACAAGAGAGTGACAGAGTCGCTACATGAAATGCCTTTTTCTGGCATTAACACCTCTGTACACAGTATTCAAATAAAATAATATAACTCGAGAAACAGAGTTGAGCAAAGATCAGAAATTTAACAGGAAAAACTTTTACATATCTGCACAGCTGCTTAGCATAACATCAATAATTTACACTACACACTCGTACAGATTTCTCCTTGAACTTGTAATTGTATAAATATAAAATGAAGACTGCACGCTCTTTCCACAGAAACAGAATGCAGCCTTCACCAGAGTGAAGAACACTAAAAGAAACAAAATTTCACACAAAGGGGTTGTTCGCATGAAATTAAAGATATAATTTAGAAGTAGGGAGTAGAAAAGAGAAAGAAAAAAAAAGATTAGATCTGGTACGAATTGAAAAAAGTAATAAAAGTAAAAAATGAGATCCATCTGAAGTGTTATTAGTGTTCTTACTAGAGGGGCAGGTGGACACAGCAAGTAACACTTGAGACTGTTCCTGATGTTCTTTTATATTAGAGAGAGAGAGAGAAAAGTGCAAACTCCTCTCTCCTGAAGATGGGGGAAACTTCACATTAGCGGAACTGAACCAAATTACCAGATGATGGGTTTTGCTTTGTGTCATTTAATTACGAAACAAAATCATGTTGGATCGTCCAACAGCCAAATGTAAAATCACAACACAACTAGTTTTTCGGGTGTTAATGCACTTCATATCATATGTACAGTATAACCATAAATACACACACACACAATCAGTTGTAGATGTAAGAAATGCACTTGGTTAAATATATGATTATTTAACCAAGATAATGTATTATTTAAAGAAATGTATCAGTGACGCCACTCAATCCTGCACACACACACACACACACACACACACACACACACTCTAAGAGAAAGCGTGAGAGAGAGATTAATGTGGAGAAAAGGCACTCGTTCATGATGATGTCTCCTGTTCGCCCTCGAAGCTCATGTTGACGAAGGAACTCGTCCCCTCGGGCTGCTCCACAGTCGGCTTCTGTTCTGTGTCATGGTGCTGGTTGTCGAAACGCCGCTGGGCTTCTTCAGAGAGACGGTCTTCCTCATCGGCCTCTTCTTCCTGAGGATGCAAAGCGGAGCTCGGTCAGGGCATTATGGTTTCTAAACTTTCGGCCAAATGTACTGTATATGCACACACACATACGGCAAACACAATGTACACTAGGGCAATTTTGGTCCAATTATGATTTTGGAAATTGTTATTGTTCTGCATTCCATGTCGCATTGATGTCCTGCGTCTGTGGTACAAATCCAGCGCATCCGTTTGCTTTACAGCAAAGTGCCTTCACCTCTCACTAAAAACCCAAAGTCTTACTCAGCCATACACAAGCATTTTTCACATTATACATTTTGTTTTTTACAGTTAAATTATGTTTTAAGAAAACTGAAGTTAAAAAAGTTTTTTTAAACGCTCAATAACCGCATGTTTCCAAAGTCAATGAATAATCCTGGTCTAAAATTGTCCAAAATCCTCATGATTGTCCCTGTAGGCCTAATCAAGCACTCCATAACCATACACACACTGTACCTCTTTCTTCATCCTGTAGTACTCATCAATTGCGTACTGATACTTGGGTGTGGTGATGCCCAGCAACGATGCCATTTTCTCTCCCAGATAATCACACACTGAAACCAAAATCAATCAATCATCATCACACAGAGATACACTAGATAAGTAGGTCATGACATGAACACCGCAATAAAGAAAACTCACATCTCGTATCACATTCATACAATCTGTCCAAACTATAGAATGTAGAATAAAATCCAGAGTGCAACTTTGTGTGTTAATTCCTGCTCAAAAGGTTTAAATAGTAATGGTTTTAGATGCTCAGAGTTCAATCTGACTCTGAGATACAAAGAGATAACAATTGTGAAACAGTGATAGTGATGATGGAGTTACTGATGATCCTGATGGAAGTGATGTCGATGGTGATAGGTGAAGACGTGAGGGGACTGATTATGATGATGGTATTGGTGATAGTGATGGCGTTAGTGATGGTGGGGAGGATGCTGATTACTGTGATACCTGAGATGGTGCTCGTTGCCACCCTCCACATGTGGAACCAGAAATAAGGACCCCAAGTCAGTTTAGACTGTAAAGACAGAGACGCAGTGAATTGATGGATCTCATTTGGGAAAACAACTGAGACAACACATAAACACACTTTCTCTCTCTCTCTCTCTCTCACACACACACACCGGATCAATGGTGCTCATGACGGTCTGTTTGCGCCGCTCCTGTTCCTCTTCCTCGTCCTCATCATCTGTGCTGAACTCCTCCATCGTCTCACCGCTGGCGAAGTAAATGGTTCTGCGTGGAACCTTCTGCTTCTTCACTGCGTCGCCGAGCTCTACACTCTCAAACTCCTTCACCACAGTGGAGCTCTGCAATGTTAACATCACCACACTCAGAAACTCTGATAATAATAATAATGATAATTATTATTTATTTATGTACTATTATTATTAATACTAAAATATACATCATGTTTGTTAAAAACACCATGAGCTCAGCATTTCATAGTGAAGGATAATGAATCCTGTGACCAGGAAAATGTACACAGTATTTAAATGTTATCAGATGTGCTGTATCATCTAAGGATTGTCAAACACTACAGAATCATTGGTGTAAATATTTCTACAATTAAAATAAACGTTTCCGCAGCATCACCAAAACCATTTATAAGGGCAAACTGAGGGAAAACTGAATCTGGGCTTTTATTATTCTTTTCTTCCTTGTTGTATAACGGCGGTTGGAATCCGTTAGGTTGGTTACATTACTGCCAACTTTAGGTCCCATTCTCCCTGGCCTCTTAAAGCCGATTTTCCAGACTAGACTTCCTTAAAACGTCTAATGCATCCTCCCCTGATAATGTCTTGACCTGTTCTGTGTCTTGAACTCTTCAACTCTTTTATCCGGCTTTTCTCTACACTCTTTCTTCTTCACTCGTTTCCTCTCAGTACTGCTCTGCACCTTTGGGTGGAGTTCTGTAAGTCGCCTCTCTGACACCTAAACATCTCTCTCTCTCTCCTCAGTTTTCCTGTCCTTTCTAGTCCAGCATTAAATACTTCCTTCCCTGATCAGTGACCCCCCCCCCCCCATACCCCCAAATTCTAAAAGTCTCTTAACACTGCTTTCTACTCTCCATAGTTCTTGAAAATGTGCCACCATATCTAGACTCTCCTGTGTAGATTTCATGTAGAAGAGCAGTACATGCTCAACAGTCTCAGTGTTCTGGCATTCCTCAACAACTCCTGTTAGGCATTTACAATCTTATGCATAAAGTGCGATTATCATTGTGGTATCAAGTTCAAAGTTGAATTCTAATTAATACGTCCTCTGTCCTCATCACATCTACTTTTGATCCATAACCCCTCTTCTGTTGCCAGTGTTGTTTTGCCTTTCTCCACACTGTACTTTTCCTCTCTGACTTTGATCATTTTATATTGACCTCAACACCCACTTTTTTGTTGCTTCTTTTCCAGCTCGTCTGCTTTCTCAGGGACTTACAGGAAAGGGACATTAAAGGGAACATAAAAGGGAAAGATAACCAAATTTCATACACAGTATCCTGGTGGCTTCTAGTTGTACCTGTACTAATGATTGTAACTGCTGCTACTCTAAGCTTTTATTTCAACTGAAGTGAAAAACAAACAATTCAGGACTCATTTATAAACCGGTTTATTCTGTTTACACTGAATGAAAAGAAAGCAGTTTCATTTAACAATAAGACACTGTAACCTACTGAATAGAAGTTTATTTCTTCACAAAAATCATATATATATATTAAAGTTTTTTTTTAAACAACTGAAGATATAAACCTAACAGGACAGGAGTAATTTACATTGTAAAGGTCACAACATATAATAAAATGAAATTTATAATGACACCGTTTTAGACATAAATAGAAGCACGCGAGCTCGGTTAGTTGTATTATTAAGGCTAACTTCCTTAGCAACAGCTAACGAAGCGACTGACTTTTATTTCACCAACTAAACCAAACATTTTTTTAACAAATCTGAAACGATTTTTAAAAGCAAAGTACTTTACTTATAGCGTAACAGTCCACCTACTTTCTCAGGTTCCATAGTTTGTCCCAGAGACACGTTAGCGTTTGTGAGGTAAAGTGACAGCTCCGCCATTTTCTTTTCGTGTATGTGTGTTGTTTTGATACTCAACTTGACGGTTTATTTCGTTTCCCCACCCGTTTATCTGACAACTTCCGCGTTTTTCTTCTTCGTTGGATTTTAGACACCAGTTCTAGTCATTAGCGCCCTCTTTTGATCATTGGCAAAATTTTATATTTTAACAGAATAAAGGCCAGAACCCACCCAGCCTCGCCACAATGTTACACAATGGTATATAATTTACAGAAAAAAATAGTATTCTCTCTCTCTGTCTATTGTAATATCTATCTATCTATCTATATAAATATTAAAGTTATTTATGCAACTGTCCACATACTTATATGACCTTGTGGCTTTTATGAGGGGTAGCAAAATGTTATATATACCCATTTTGTTGTATTAGTTGTTTTTTGTTTTTATATATCTATTTATTTTTTGTGGCGGTACAGTGGCTTAATGGTTAGCATTGTCACTTCGCACCTCCATGATCTAGGTTCAATTCTCACCTTAGGTCTGTGTGAACCTGTGTGCCTGGAGTTTGCATGTTCTCCACGTTCTCTGGCTTCCTCCCACATCCCAAAGACATACTGATTAGGCTGATTGGGTTCCCAAATTGCCCACAGTGTGTAAATGAGAATGTGGGTGTAGGTACAAGTGTGTGCCCTGCGATGATTGACACCCCATCCAGGGTGTACCCTGCCTCATGCCTTAAGGGAGAGCCTTCAGGCCCACTGCGTCCTGGTATGCAAGATAAAGCGGTATAGACGTTTGTTTGTTGTATACCTTGTTTGTTCTTGAACACATGTTCATTTGCATTTATTGGTGCCATTGTTGATTTATATTTAGTTTAACTATGTTAAATGAAAAACAAAACAAAAAAAAAACAAATATATCACTCAATTTATAAATCTATCACTAATAACGGCTATCACACTCCGAGGGGTTGGTTTTTGCGCCCTCTAGCCGTCATTCACGGAATAGCAAAAACAGCGCCACTCCGGACGATACCATGTACAACAAAAGAGGGGTTCCGAAAACAAACAACATAAATAATAGATCATTATCATGTAAGCGATGTGTGTGAAATGTTTTTAACTATTTGTATAAGTGTAATAGTTATGTGCACGATTATGTTGTTTGTGTATACCAGTCCTAAACTCTGATTGATGCCCCTGTGGTCAGTGAGCTCCCCCCTATAAGAGCACAGAAATAGTCTGAACCCGGTAGTGCTGAGAGCTCAGCAGCTCGGTGCTGTTTGTTGTTGTTGTTGTTGTTGTTTTGCGGTAATTCTCTCTCTCTCTCTCCTCTCCGCCGCTCCCGGTGTAACGGTTAGATACAGAGCTCGGCTCCTCGGTGTTGTAAATCGGTGGTTTATTGCTCCCAGTGTTCCCCCGCCATGGCTCTGCGCGGCTGCGTCGGGGCCTCGGCGTTACCAAGCGAGCTGATCGTGCACATCTTCTCGTTCCTCTCCGAGCGGGACAAGCTGCGGGCCTCGGCCGTGTGCACGCGCTGGAGGGAGTGCCTGTTCTACCCCGCGCTGTGGAGCGGGCTCAAACTGAGACTCGGTACCGGCATCGGATCCGGATCGGGACAGGGATCAGGATCAGGACCGGAGCAGCAGGAGGAGGAGGAGGACAGCGCGAGGCTCGAGTTCCTCATGCGACGGTTCGGTTCGTTCGTGCGCGAGCTGCAGCTGGAGTTCGGGCCGTTGGACTCGTGCGGAGGAGAACCGCAGAGTCACGAGCGCTGGAGGACCGCAACGCTCACCTACCTGCAGCACGTGCTGTGTGTGCTCAGCAACCTACGGAACAACAGGTATCACAGATCACGCCCCACTGAACAACTAATACTATTGCTAATATTTGTTAATGAACTAATTCATTAATTAATTATTTTTACTACTACTAATAATAATGATAGTAATCATTTTATAGTAATTTTATAATAATATTAATGATGATAATGAATAAACAAATTAATCATTTCTACTACTACTACTACTAATGATGAATAATTAAATAAATACATTCTTATACTACCAATAATGTGGCTTTCTGAGGAATAGAAGATAGTACCTGGAGAATATTAATAGCAGCAAAAAGTTAAATACATTTGTATAAATGATATGTGGGAAAAGCAGATTGCTTATATAACTATAATAAAGTAAGTAATAAATAAAGTAATTAACATTTAGGGTTGAGTTAAAATAAATGAATATGTATGAAAACATCAACATGTATAATAATAGTAGTAGTAGTAGTAGTAATAATAATAATAATAATGTAATTGCTTTGAAGTTATGTATTGGGAGGTGAATTAAATAATCATTAAATAAATTAAATAAAAAATTTGAGCAACGCACCGCTGCTTGATTTAAATATTCTATTATTAATAATAATGAGAAGAAAACAAGAGAAAAATTGCTAATTCAGGTTTTATTCAGGATGATGAGGTGTTTATGGTTAATTTGCAGATAAGTTTGATGAAAAATGTGTGTAGGCAGTGTTTCATACAGGTGCAGTATGACATGAATAATTCTTATGTAATAAAAATGTTAATACCAGTGCTGCACAATTAATCGTATAAAAATTTGAAATCACAATTATTTAATCATAAAAGGCTGCAATTTATCACAGGCATTGTACACAGTTAGGAATCTACTGTATATTTATGTTTTTTCCTTTTGAGTCAAACTTTTTAAATAATTGAGTTTGATAGATAAATATTGGCAAAAATCCTGTTAATGAGATCATTTGTTCCTTTATTTGGTGATAGCCTGGATAAATATGTTTGAAAAAAAAAAAACGTAATAGTTAAATAAGTGTCCTGGTCCGATTCCCGCCTTGAGTCCTCTGGTTTCCTTACTGCAGCACAGTCAATATATTTGCAATATTATTTTAGAAGTTGTTCAGCTCTAGTTAATATCTTCATAGTGTTTAGTTGGTACAGTTAGCAGAACATGCTGAGTGTCATAAAAAAATAATTTGATACAAATATGCATGTACAGAGCTGTGCAAAAGTCTTTTAGCAGATTATCTCATGTTATATATGTTTATCATGTCTGCCTTATGATGTAAAAAATCGTTAATGATTTTTACACATGACGTAAAAATGTATTAAAAAAAAAAAGCGTTACAGAATATTTTCCTGCCTGTAAAAAAACATGACATAATAGATGACGGCCCAGCTTTCATACGGAAACAAAAACACCTAATGTAGGCTCCTGTGTTTTGCATGAGAATAGACAGGAGCGAGTGTGACAAAATTATCAGAAGAACTGTGGCATATTCTCCAGGACACTCAGGAAAACATAACCGCTGTTTTACTTACAGTACTGTCCAAAGATCTGGGGAAAATACAAAAAAAAAATAAAAAATGGCATAGGATATACACTGCTGTATCCCCTGTATTAAATTAGTTTTGTTAAACTCGAAGAAACGTGCTGGAGTTAAATCCTCTCGTAAATTCAGGAGCTGGTCTGAGTGAGATGAGAGAGGCGCGGCCACCGGGAAAAGTCGCATACACTCCGTTGACCGCTTCGTTTAACCACAGAATAATAAAAGAGGATTAAACAATGATCCTTTGTTTTGTTTAAATGAAACACGGGTTTGTCTGCTGTAACGAGCGACTACATTAAACTTCATGTTCTGGAAATGATTTATCTGTAAATAGGAAACGTCATCTTTGTAGCACATTTACAACATCATTGATCACCACCTATATGCATATGACATGCTCCAAAAAAATTATGACAATCAAATCAATATTACACCATAGAATGTTATTAATGTGGAGTGATGATGATGATGATGATGATGATGATCTAGGCGCGGCTCAGTTTATTATTTTTTTTTAACTCAGTGTCTAATCTCGTTCTGTTCAACAGTTCAGTGTTTTAACACTCCAGGATTAACTCGCACACCCGTCTCTAAGTCTTAGGATTTGTAGGATCTGAGCATCCCTGAAACGACATTCTGTTTTAACCAGCCGCTGGGTGATGATGTCATCAGTCTGCGCCGATGCTGGAACACTCCCTTTGCCTGGTGATCATTTACAACCGAAGGAGCCTAGGACTGAGGAGATTGTGCTGAATCACACTGATCCTTGAATGGTGATGATCGTTTGTGATGGAGGGGGGGATTGTAGGAAACCAGCACAGTTCCTGAGTTACCATGGCAACCTCGCTACAGACAGACATCCAGGGATAACAATAATATAATGACAAAGCAAGATTGGCTTAGTGCTCTCAGATAGAGGAATGCTCATCAGGGAATTTTGCAATCTCTCTCTCTCGCTCTCTCTCTCCGTCTGTCTCTACATCTCTTTCTAGCATCTGTGTGAAAAAAATGCAGTATACGTATATAGAGATTATTTTTATTTTTTATTTTTTTTCGCCATTCTGACGTATTACATTCAACCCTGCCCTCTAGTGAACATGTTTAATGTTGCATTGTTCCAGAATTCTCTCAGGTCCTGCCTGCACACCTTGATCCAGCTTCACACACGTTCCGTGTTTAAAAAAAAAAAAAAAAATTTAAGCTCATTTAAAATCCACCAGCTCCAGTAACAGATGCGATGAGTGGGAAATAAAAAAACGTGGGATTGTGTTCTGTGCCTGAGCTGAACTTCGGAAGATTGATGTCCTTAATAAGAACATAGTCCATGGTTCGATGATCTTCCCGACATGAAGCACGCAGACCGCTACAGAGTTTGTTCAGATGTGTTGGTTACTCAGACGGTCCGTGTGTTAGTGTGCGGTAACATGAGTGGAAACGCGCTAGAGTGAAGCCCAACTCCCAGGTCCCGTCACCTCAGCGAGAGGTTGTAAAGCAGACGTGTGGTGTGTGCGTGTGTGTGCGCGCGCACTGTAGAGCTCCTCTTTAACCCTGTTTCTGGATTTTGCTCTGTGTGAAAAGTTCAGAGTTTCATTATTACGCACTGCTACTCTCAGCAGTCAGGGTTATTCCCGCAGGTTCACACAGAGGGCCGTTTTGTATAAAAACCAAACCTCGTTTTGTTTTTGTTTTTTGTACAGGAACCTGCAGAAGCTCAGTGTTTATGGAGACACCTTCGTTCTTCAGGACGATGTTCTGCAGGACGGCTCTTACCTCAGCCAGGTCGACCGAGGAGGCAAGAAGCTTAAAGAGTAAGTCTGGCTCACGTCTGGATTTATTATTCTTTTTTTTAAGCCAGACCAAATTAAAATGTTTCCCTGCAGTGATCTGAGAACTCGCTGATCTCATTTTTATTGTTTTACTGCTCAATAATAGCTCGTGTGTTTGTCTTTAACAGAACTCTTCAATTTCTCATTTCTTTTTCTTATTCTGAATGCAGTTTAAAATTGGCCTTTTGGCCATTTTGGTTCCTAAAAACTGTTCTTGTTAATGTCACCTGACTCGGCCGCTTTATTTTCTAGACTCAGCCTCTGTCTCTGGCCTGCTGAAGCGCCTCCTGTAGCTTCATCATACAAAGTGTATATTATCCCCGTTTTACAGAAGTGTTTATTGAATAAAAAATGTACTTCCTCAGAGTGACGACCTCATCACGTCTTATTCTCAATCTTTATATTACAATTGTGCAGTTTATTCTCTCTCTGTCTCTCTCTGTCAGGATCCAGCAGCTGTTTGAGGACTTCCTGTCGAACAGCAGACAGCTGAAGTGGCTCTCCTGCTCCTTCATGCCGGCCGTTCTGACCCCACGCTCTCTGTCGTCCCTGTCGAACCCGAGCGCTGAGACTCTGCAGCACCTGAGTCTCTTAGACCACCAGATTTCTGGCCTGCTGCCGTCCTCAGAGCTGCAGCGTCTCTCCAACCTGCGCTCGCTCTCCATCGACTACTGCGACTTCTCCTCGTCCATGTGCCAGCTGTTAGCAGACACCAACCGAGCACCTCTTTTGCGCTTATCTTTACTGCTCAACGGCGCCGCCCTGGAGGCTCGGTCTCTGGACTGCGTCGCATCCGATTCGGACCTGAAGGCTCTGACGAGGCGAAACGCCGACCTGCGGGTGTTCCTGATGGCGCTGGACGTGTGCGACGACGTGCTGGAGAGCGTCCTGAAGCCCAGCCTGCCTCTCGAGCGGATCCACGTGGACAGTTACAACGCGCCGCTCGGCGACACCGTCCTCGAGCGCGTCTCACTCCAGTACCACAAAACGCTCATGCACTTCGTCCTCACGAGAGACGACGGTCGATTCCCCGATCTCAGCGGGAACAGAAACGAGGATCCGCTGGTGCTGCTGGCATGGCGCTGTGTTCATCTCTCTGTGCTCATCATCCACGGTGCGTACACACCTCTCCATACGCTCTGATCGCACCTGCTCATGTTTTTATCATGAAATCTTACAGATCACAGTTTCAGTATGTTCTGCTTATTATGCTGGACTGCACCAGTAAATTGAAGACGCTCTTTACCTCTCCAGGTTACACGGTGTGGTCTCACAACCTAGTGGCCATCTCCCGTCTGCGCGGCTCGAGTCTGCGCGTCCTGGACGTTTCGGAGGAGAGCATCGACTTCGACCCGGACCAGGCCCTGTTCTCTAAGGGCGACCCGGTGCAGACGCTGGTGAAAGAGGTGTCTCAAGGCCTGGGCCGCGCCTGGCACCCGTCCATCGCCATGGAGAACAGCGCCGTCGTCAGCGACCCCACACTGCACTTCCACCGCGAGATGCAGAGCTTCAGCGAGAACGTCTAGATTCTCCTTTTCCTTCCTTTCTTTTTTTTTTTTTTTTCCCCCCCCTAGTGTATGTTAATGCTACGTGTGTTGGTTTGTTCTGCTGATCACACACCCACTGCAAGTTCCTCTACACTGTCGTGCTCAGATACGTGTACACACACCCATGCACGCTCGTTCATGTGCTTGCGTGTGTGTATATATACGTACGGCGTTTCAGTGAACCGTCTCATTCTCTACCTTTTTATTTTCTTTCCCTCTGGTTCTAGTGAAGGTGCTGTCCGTGCAGCGTCTCCACCGAGAGTGTAAAGTTTTATTTGGCGCTTTCCCTTCTCATTTCTTTCCCTCGTACTGGGGCGTAACGCAGTGTGCTTCGTGAGCAATGCCAGTTACATCTTTTATTTCTTTTTATTTCCAGTCTGAATGAATCCTCCGTGTTTGTTCGTGCCGTGTTTAACCAGTATTAATAGCACTATTATATTTATATGGGTCTATATATCCTGCTATAGATTTAGTAGCTCGCTGATGGCTGGACGCTGGAGAGGGGCTTTATTCTTTTTATTTTAATGGCTTCGTTGCTTAAATCTCAATCTGGAGTTACCTCAGACTATCAGGCGAGACGAGTCTTCCAGCTGAGTGCGAGAAGCTGAGAGATGATTGGCTGGAACCCGGCAGCCTTCCGCTCTGTTCATCACTTCCTGTTTGTTAGATTTCTTGATGATGATGATGATGATGATTGTTGTTTTGAAGTATACACTTTGGCTGAGTGTTTCTGATCGAAGACGCTTCACGAAGAGTCCTTTAGCACAATATCAGGACTCACTCTGTCTCAGGTAGGAGAGTGGAGATCATGATGATGATGATGGTGGTGGTGGTGATGAAGTTACCTTAAAGGTTATTGTTTTCCTTTGTTGTAGTCGGTTGGGTTTTTTTTTTTTTTTTTTTTTTGGATTCTCCTCCCGAGATCTCAGGTCACAGGATCTCAGGATCTCGACGCTTTTTCTCTTTGGGCCGAGATGTTTGTTGTCTGTCTGAGCTCTTCCAGACTACATGCACTGGTGTCTTGTGTTTGTGGACTTCAGCCTTCCTAAAAGGTGCATTATTTCAAACTAAAAAGAAATGGCTAGATTCATGGCGAACGTGACACAGAGGCATGCATCAACGCTCCCTGGTTTTTCGCTAGTCACGCGCTGACGTCTCGCGCTCTCGCTGGGCGCCTTCATCCTCGGCAGAGCCGAAACGAGGAAATCCGCCGTCTGCGTTTCACCGTCCGAGTCGTGCCGCCAAAAATCTTCGCACGATAACGGTATCGAGTGATCGAAATATCACGATGCATCGTATAATCAGTTATCAGCTCGTGCCTAGACAAAGAAGCCACGCAGGAAAACCCTGTTTTTATATTTCGTCAGTGTAATCGCAGTATCTCAAGCGCGCAATGCAGAAAATCAGCCAAAACCAGGCGAATCTCGCTGTGAGTCGCTTCGTGTGTGTGTGTGTGTGTGTGTGTGTGTGTGTGTGTGTGTGTGCCTGTGCATGTTTTGGTTGCGCTTCGATCTGCAGCGTGTGCATGAGAACGTGTGAGGAGCAACTATTTTAAAACCCTGCATGCAGATTAGTGCGTGTTTACCTGAGAGCCAGCTTTCTATTTTATTATCGTACCAAAAACTTAGAGAAGTGTTCTATATTTGTACATTATATTTCTTTACTTTTTTTTTTTCTTTTTTTTTTCTTTCTTGTCATCGTTCAAGTCGGAGGGAAAAGAACGCTGAAATCGCTGATTCGTCCGTGCCGTGCCTAAATCACAAATAGCTTTCACGCTTGTGTTTGTATGTAATGTGTTACTGACTTGCCGTATTTAAAGCATCTGTGATGTGTGTGTGTGTGTGTGTGTGTGTTTGTCAGAGCAGGAAGTGTAAACCACTTTTTCTCAGCGGTGAACAGGAAACAGCCGTTCTCAGGGTGTGTGTAGGCAGAAGCGCAGGTTCAGCTCAGGCCTCTTTACCCGTGCCGATTCATCGATCACGCCTCACGATATGTTATCACGAGGTCGCGTGCAGAATCTTCAGATGCGTCTCGTCTTGTTCAGCCTGAAAAGGACGCCAGTCCGTATCCTCTGAAAGCCGACGCCGAGAGGAGAGGAGAGGAGAGTTTATCACGACGTATCGTCGCGTCAATTTATCGGCATATACCTCCACAAAAAAAAAAAAAGGAAAAAAGTGAGTCACTGGAATTCCATTTTGTTGGCTGCCAAAGATCTCAGAGACGTCTCGGCTCGGTTCTGGGGCTCCGAGCCACTCCAGGGCTTCAGACGAGACGCGTTGGGGTTCCGCAGCTGTGCTGTGGCGTTGTTATTCCGGGTTAACACCAGTAGATCTCTCGTATATAAATGCACCTGTTTTCACTGTGAAGAGCGAATGTACTTTAACCCGAGGTCCTTCTATCAGACCCGCTATAAGCTGCTATGAGACGTGTAAGGAACATTCCACCAGGGAGTCAGAAAAAAAAAAAAAAAACGGCCAAATGTCTGACATACAGATACCTTTTTTTAAAATTATTATTATTATTTTTTTTATTTCTTCTCAGTTGAGTTTTTCCTCATTTGGGTCAGTCAGTCAGTAGGCGGCTGAGAGTTAACATTTACAGTAACGGTGCCTCGGTTTTGGAACGTGGAAAAGAGATTTCAGAACTTTTTTTTTTTTTTTTCTTTTTCATTTCAGTCGCACGTCCTTGCACCAGCCAGTGAGACAAGAACGCTGACGAGTGTAAAGGCTCGCAGCCGGTTTAGCGTTTCAACCACATCAAAACAAACTATGCAAGTGGAAATGCGTACGACCTGCACGACGCAGACGATCCAGTGGCTCTTAACCGCTTCGTTTTTTTTTTTGTTTGTTTGTTTTTTTTAATTTTGGTCACTTAAACGGAAACATCAATCGCAATTACACTTGGCCTTATTCTTCTTCTTATTATTATGACTTATTATTATTTTAAGATCTCAATTCTTCGGAAGCTGACTCCGTTCCGTGGGTTCAGACGTGGTCTCTGTGAGACTGGCCAGCAGGCCCCAGTTATTAATACGTGGTACGAATGTTGTGCATTTGTTTAAAATCAGGATAGTCTGCAATAACGCAGTGGCCATCAAAGGGGGCGTGTGCAGTGTTAACACCGCACTGCGCTGCTTATAAACGTCACGGCGAGGTTAAATCACACCTTACAGCACAGATGGGTGTCGGGCGTGTGCAGTTTAGGCTTTACATCGCAATATTTATTCCGCTGCTCCTAATCGTAAGTGTTAAACCTTAAGGGCGGCGCTTAAGTTCAGTCAGATTTGATCATCCAATCACAAATGTGGTCATGTAACATCACTCGCTTTTGTTTTTGAGTTTGTAGAGGGCTTAGTATAAAATACTAAGCCCTCTGTGGCACATTACATTCTTTCATAGAATCGTTAGCTAACTATAACGTTTATTTCTGTTGCAGTTGATCTCAGTTGTTGCGTAGCTAGCTGAAATTACAGACGCTATTTTTATTTTATTTTATTGTAAGGTAAAGCTAGTATACGTGTTGTCTGCCAAGTTAGCTAATGTTAATTAAGCTGTTTGTTCTAATCACTGCTAGCTAAACTAACGAGCTAGCGTTAATACGAACCATGATATCGTGTAAATACAGCGTGTATTTATGCTGAAGCACTACGCCATGTCAAAGGAAAGCAAAAGTATGTGATTGGTTGATCAGTAAGCCCCGCCCTTGTCCACTGAGAAACGCTGGTACATTTCAGGTTCGGAATATTTCAAAACCCTGCGCGTCGTTTTGAATATTGTGATATAACGCTAACCGTCACACGCCTCGTGGGTATATATATTTATATTTTCACGATATGTACCTCAATGCCACCTCAATTATAAACCTGTGTGTCCAGGTTGTGTTTATGAACATGGAGAACGTTTATAAGCGTTGTTTTTTGTTTTTGCAACAAAAAAAAGAGACAAAAAAAAAAGAAGAAAAACTGGTTTTACCATCTTAAAGAAGTGTAATATCCGGGCAGGAGTGTTGTGTCTGCTCTTTTGTCTCCAGTGAGCACATAGCATTGGATTTTATATGTACATGTCCAAACAGGAAGTCCTCTGGCACACAGGGTGAACAAGCCAGGCAAGGAGAGATTTTAATCATTT
This sequence comes from Clarias fuscus, assembly GCA_030347435.1. Taxonomy (NCBI): domain Eukaryota; kingdom Metazoa; phylum Chordata; class Actinopteri; order Siluriformes; family Clariidae; genus Clarias; species Clarias fuscus. The sequence continues at coordinate 5,798,994 of CM059216.1, forward strand.
ACAGAAAGAGATCTGAGATCTGTTTCACCGTAAAGCGAAGGAGAAAACCTACGATCCAAACAAAACCGTAACTGACGTGTTGGATAAAACCAGCATGATTGTTGATTTGAATCAATGTGGAATGAATGCAATTTCTTTTAATCGGTAAATAAAAGTGATTAAAAAGAAACGCGTCTCCGTAGTCGTGATTTTGATATTCTGATTCTGACACGGAACTTCAGTTGCTGCAAACCTTCGAAGTTAACAACGGTGTTTAGTGCCTCCTTTACACCAACGTCCTCAACAGAGCCAATCGCAGAGCCGCTAAAGACGTCAACAGACCATATTACAGTGATGTGCGCACTATCTGCAGTAGATTCATTCTTTAGATCAACAGTGATCAATAACGCCAAAATCGAGTTATTATACAGTATAATCTAATCTCATATGAACCAATAGCTAAATGACTCTTAATGAAAACAGTTAAACTGTGGGAATAGCCTTCATTAAGATATTAAATTGGTCATCTGTCCACATATTGCAGATTTGTCAAATAAAACGAATATAACATTTAGATGTTATTGTTAAATCATCTGCTGAAAAAGACCATCCTTTCAGACCAAAAATTGTTTCTAGACAAGAAGACATTGTTGGTGAAATTTTGAATGAAGTAAAACATTTCAAAACACAATTAGATTTGAAGCCTATCCCATGAGACTTTAGGCACGAGGGAATCCATCGCAAATACACGCGCGCACACACACACATTCACACACTCCAGACAATCTGGGAATGTCAGTTATCCTAACCTGCATGTCTTTGGATAGAGGATGCGGAGGAAACCCACCAAGCAAACTCCATGCACTGGATGGACCACTGGACCATTACACCATTGTGCCGCCAAAATTCTGGATAACTCTTAGATTTTATATTTATATTCATATTCAATTACATAATTGTAATAATTGTTTTCATAAAAATTTTTGTCCTGTGTCATCACCTGAAAGAGGGATTCCAGAACAAAATCTTGAAATATTCATAGTTAAGCCTTTATTTGTCACATATACCTTACTGCATGCACAGTGAAACTCTGAAGTTGTGGCCAGAGCGCAGAGTGCAAACGTGAGCAACTTGGTCGAGCTGGAGCACGAACCGCCAACCTTCCGATACCTAACCCAGAGCCTTAACCCACTGAGCTACCACCGCCCCATAGTAGTTAATATGAACAAAAGTAATGGTACCCTATAAAAAGGAGGTGTTCTGCTGAGCAGCGGCATTGGAAGTATTTATGATGCGCCACACTAAACAGAAACTCCTTTCAGCGCTTAGCTCTCATTATGTTGATTTCAGCTCTTTGTGACCTTTCCTTTGGAGGTTTGTGGGTGTGGCTTAATGTAAATCACTTGTGCTGGAAAGGTGCTTGGTAATTTAGAGCTGATTGGCATTTATTAGCATACAACACACACACACACACACAAAAGAGATTTTACACCCAATGTGACTGTTGATAAAACAAGGTTCAGTGTTACAAATAAGGATTATCTATAACAATGTGTTTGATATTTTGGTACAAGTAAATGATTTTGTTCTGCTCTTGCTCCTGCATGGAATATGGGGAACTAATTGGCAAGTTAGGGAACATATTTTGACACACTATTCATAGGAGGACAATTTATTTTTTTTATTAACGTTCTCATTTGCATTTCGATTATAAAGCATCCGCTCTATAAATATGCAAACTACAGGGACGGTTCTGCACCATTACACTATGTTTCTCAAAATTCACTATATTCTATTTCTGTACACATTATTCACAAGACCATATCGATACAAATGTTCTATATACACATAATTTGAAGCTAATTATTATTAAGAAAAAAATTTAATAGGACTACAACAAATATGAAGACCTGTGAGTCCTATGTTGTTTCATAAAATACAAACATCTACTCCGTATCTCCATCGTCAGCACACAGGACCAAGTGTGTGGCCGTGTACCAGAAACGAGATCTGTTTAAAGAGCTTCATCCCACTGTCTATTCTTAGACAAAAAAAAAAAATAATAAAAATCTATAATGAAATGTGATGACACAAAGAAGACACGAACAAAGTCAGCCCTTGAATAAAGGAACAGGAAGTGATACAATGCACCCATTTTCACTTCCCCTCTCAAGTGATAAATTCTGGTTGAATCTCATGGTGCGGTCTGGTGAGCTCTTCTAGCATGAAGAAATCAAGTTGATATCAGGGGAAATTCCCCAGAAGTCACTTCACGCTGTACACACTCCCCTCTTCACCGTGTGACACACACTTGTCTTCAAGGGTGCATTAAGCATGGATACACAATGGAGACAGCACAGAGGGAGATTAATGGAGGGATGGAGTGAGGGATCAGATGATGTCATGTGCAGACGGAGGTTGCTCAGGAGGCTGCTCGCTGCCTGGAGGTGAGGGTCTGGATGGAGGTTCAGATGAAAGGTGATCACCTGGAGGTCTCATTGGAGGAAATGACATGTGAGGAGGAAGAGGAATTCTGGGAAACACTCCAGGAGGAAGAGAAGAAGGAGGTCCTCGCACTGTGGATGATGAAAAAACATTCAGATTTGTAACATTTACAGTAACAATTGTTGATGGTTTAAACTGACAGTAGTGACACAGCCAATCAGGTGTTGACGGTGTTGATGTGACGTTCGAGTATGAAGTTTAAACTTACTGGCCAGATGAGGGGGAGGAAAGAAATCGGGACGGTAAGCTCGACGAGGGAAATGAGGGTCTCGGGGGTCCAGTGGAGGAAAAGGTGGAGGAGGAAGTGGCCCTCCCCTTATATCAGCACCGGGCATAGAGCGTCCACTCTGGAACACACACACACACACACACACACACACACACACACACACACATAAATACTTAAGCATTTTTCAAAATGTAACAAATGTAAAACACATTTAAAATCTGAGGTAGCAGTAGAAACAATCTATAGAAATAAATACAACTGAATTATCCAATTAAACAAACAGCACATTTACATTTAGCAACATTTTAACTTGGAGTGTATAAAAATATAGCAAAGTTTTAAAAACGTTGAAATCCTTTATATAAAAATAATAATACACACAAACACACATACATACATAGGACCCTTGGATTGCAAGCAACTCTGTCAGTGAGTGTTTTGCAAGACAAGCAAAATTCTTTAACAAATTTTAACTTAATAAATGAGCAAGGTCTTGATATACGAGTACTACGCATGCGTTTTGACTGCCGAGTGTCAGGTGATCGTAACTGAGCCAATGGTTCTTCTCCCTCGCGCGCTGTGGGATTTGTGGGTTATCATCTCCCATGCTCAGTGCACGTGTGTCACTCATATAGTCAACAACTGTTTACTGTTCTACTGTTTACTGTAACATTGTGACCACACGTGTGTGTAAAGCAATATTTTTTTTGTCCAAGTTTAGTGACTGTTCTTTAGTAACTGTACTGCAACAACGGTCCCTGTGTAGAAAGAAAGTTAAAAAGGCTGTATCAGTGTGGGAAATTATTCCACTAAAATCCTCAAAAGCAAGTGTTATTAGAGAGGTTCCTTGTTAAAGTCATGCAAAAAGAAGAAGAATTCAGTAACCAGACAGAGACTCTCTGTCAGAGAGGAGTGATTCTGTTAGTGTTTGTGTCTCGTCTAATACCAGTCAGGATTTTTTTCAAAGGTGAAGTGCAGGATCATGTTTTATTTTTACTTTATATTTTGTTTTAATTATTTTTATATGAATATTTTTGGGTCGTGGAACGAATCAGCAGAGTTTCCATTAATTCCTTTGATATACAAACACGTTTCCAGAATGAATTATGCTTGCAATCCAAGGTTTAAATGTATATATAATATAATATATATATATATAAAAAAGATGAGTGGTGGTAATTTTCACACAAATTTGTGTGTGTGTGTGTGTGTGTGTGTGGACAGAAGCACACATACATCTCGAATCCCGTTTTCTCTAAACCCAGCACCCTCTGCCCCGAACGAAGAATCTGCAGAGAAAACATGAAAGCAGAGACAAGCAGTACGAACATCAGCCTGTGTATGGACATTTCAGAAGGCGTGCATTACTCTGTACGGAAAAACGAGTGAAGTAGGAAACAGATTTTACCCGATTTCTCATTGTAGTAGGCATCAGGAGGAAGTGGTGCTCGCAGAAATGGGGCCGAGAGGGGTCTTCTGTACAGAAGTCCTGGATCTGGACCTGCCGTGGACATGTAAATGTTTATACTCGATATCGGACAGGCGTTTCACGGTGACCAGAGACAATCTTTGGGTCAACAATAATGTGGAAATCATAAATGTAATCACTTGATGTCTGTCTGGATCATGTGGCGATTACGGTGTGTAAGAACAGACAGTCGCATGTCCAAGTTTGGATTTAAACAGCTGGTTTTACCTTTAACGGCATCAGCTAAGAGAAGTTCACAGAAACCATCTTAGAATAAAAGAAAAACTTTCCCTTTCACTTAAATTGCTAAGGAGTGGTAGCTTTGTGAACGTTTAAGGCTTGGGATAATCATGATGATTAATTAGAATTACATTTTTATTTTACATAATTTTATTGACCATTTTTTCTGTCGTTTTGAATTCATGTCATTTTGCAGCACTGCACCTGGTGGCCCGAGACTCCTGCGCTCTCTGTCCCTTTCTCTCTCCCAAGTTGGGGAGCCGCTTTCAGAGTAAGAAACACTTCTGTCACCTTCCACACCACCAGGAGGTGCTGTGAGAGAAGAGAGAGAGAGCGAGCGATAATAAAGCATTATAAATACAAACAAACTGATGAGTATTTCGGTTTGTATTTATCTGATGAAAAATTACATTATAATAATGTAATATAATAATAATAATAATAATACACAATATATACGATATAATGTTTTTAATAGAGGGATCACCTCTGCCGCCTGGCATCATTTGAAACTGTGGCGAGACTCTGGGAGGCCCTTCCATCAGGGTCGGGGGGGACAAGAAGGGCCGGGTTTCTGAGGGGGGACGACCGAGTGGAGACGGGCCATATGGAGATCTTTCACCTGTAGGATCACACACGCACACCATCATCGTCATCATATCATCCAACATATTCATTTCTCATGATCATTATGATAAAATGTCTCTGATCATGCTTCACCTCTCATCAGCGGTGCTCGAGCCTGAGGGTTCTTCTCCATCAGATCCAGTTTAAACTGCGAGTCTGTTAATCTGCGCTCAGACGAGAACCCAAACGAATGTAAAACGCCGCATTAACATGCAGTAAGAGTGCACAAAGTTCATTTAGCATTACACTAATAAGTGTAAAGGATGTATTTTGTGGTTCGCCCCACCTCTGGCGCAGTACTGAATTTTCTCTCTTCGCGTCAGCGAGGTCTCGATCTGCTGCTCGGGCGGCCAGCTACAGCACGAACAATACAACGTCAGAACAAGTGTTAAACAACACGGAACCTCAGAAGTAGGAGCTTACATAAATTATTGGAGACAGAAAATGACTACGGAATGTGAATCAATTCAGATTGTTGATAAGAAAATAAAAATAAAAAATCACTATGAAATGCCAATCATTACAGAATGTAAATAATTAATAAGCAATTCATTATTACAACAGGTACGACATAATACAAGCAGAATGCAAGTCGTTAAGCAAAACAATATAGAATGAGAATCGGCATAAATCACCACGGAACGTGAATGACTATAAGTGTATAATATCATGTACATCATGTGTAGTGTGTGATACACTACAACCAGCAGTGAGATGATGAAACAGAGCGCTCACCCAGTTATCATGAGCCTTTTTCTCATGTGCAGCAATCTGAAAAAACAATAACAAAACACAATCATATTAATCCTAGCCTTCGGGTTTCTTTTATTCTACTGTGATGTCTTATGTCCTCATTCAGGACTCAGGAAATCTGATTTACAGTTTGTACAGCGAGTGTGAATTTAAAACGTCACAAAACTGCTTTGCACAGCAGGATGATAAAGCGGGCGTGGCTAACAGCTGTACCTGGTTTCTGTAGGCCTGATTGGACTTCTCCATCTCCTCCTCCAGCTCTTTGGCTCTTTGTCTGCATGAAACAAAAGAATCAAATCATTATCATCATCTTAAGCATGATTAACAGCTGGTTACAAAAACACCATCAATTATTACAGAATGTGATTCGTCACAATAAAGCTGCACACACTCATTTATGCATGCGCACACAGTTTCTAACCTGTACGAGTTCAGTTCGTCTGTAGCCAGGCTGATCTTCTTCCCAGCTTTGTTGAGCTGCTCCTCTTTCTGTGAGCGCTCCTTTTCCTCCACCGTTAACATTCTGCAGTGAAGAAAAATATATTCAGTTCACTTAAATTCATATCTCTGCTCTATGATTGGCTGATTGTTACATGAAGGTTAAACAATCTCTGATTTAGTTTCTTGAGAATTTCTGTCAGAACATATTCAAGAATGTACTTTAGTTCTGTAATCCTACTGATCTCTAAAAGATTATGGACGCCTTTGTCAAAAATCTAAGCATAGAGCCATCCGCTGTGTTGTTGTTGGATGGAATGTGTGTTGGAAATTGGGAAATGATATAAAAAACCTAGCAGTTGTGGAATAAACAGACAATGACAATATACTGTATATTGAACATGTTAATTAGAGGTGTTGGGATTGTTTGCATGACACATAAATCATGATATAATCACATTTTTTGGAAACTGATTTGGCACGTGGGTAAAAGAAAGTGGTCACCTGTGCAGTTTGAGTTCCTTCTCCTGGTACACCTCGGACATGATCTGCAGTTTGTGCTGAAGTTTTTCTATTTCGCTCGAGTACATGGTGCTCTCTGCCTCTATTGACTCTCTCTCACGCTGCAGCTGTCCAAGACTCTCTGCAAAAAAAAAAGCCAAAGTGGAAGAGAGAGAGATGTACAGTTCTTACAGAGGAGTAAAACAGAGTAGAGAATAATAGCATAAAACTGTGAGATCTGCGATGGAGGAATGTGAGGATCAGCCTGAAAGAATGTGGTCTAGAGTAATGTGGGATAACGTAGAGGCGAGGAAAAGTGAAGTGGAATGGAATGAAGGGGAATAGAGTTGGAGTAAAGCGGTGATGTGGAGTAATATGGAGCAAATACTGATACAGCGTTTACTTAGGCAAGCATTAAAGTCGCGCACTGGCTAGTCAGCTGAGTAAAATGATATGTAGTATAGTGGAGTGTACCAAAGCATAGCGTAGTAGAGTGAACTGTAGTGTAGTAAAGTGGAGTGTGGTATATTTGAGTCAAATAGTGGACGGTAGTATAGTAAACTGTAATAAAACAGAGTGTAGTGTAGTATAGTGAATTGAAGTAAAGTGAAATGTAGAATTGAAATAAAGTGTAGTATAGTGAAATGTAATAATGTAGAGTGTAGTGTAGTAAACCAGTGTAGTAAAGCAGAGTGTAGTGTAGTATAGCAGAGTATAATGTAGTTTAGTGAAATGTAACAAAGTGTACTGTAATATAGTGAAGTGTAGTAAAGAAGAGTGTAGTATAGTGAATCAATGTGGAGTGGAGTAAAAACGAAAAGTAGTGTAATATAGCAGAGTGCAGAGTAGTACAGTGTATGAAAATTCAAAACGTAGTGTAATAAACCAGAGTGTTTAAAGCACTTTTTGTAAGTCGCTTTGGATAAGAGCGTCTGCCAAATGCCTAAATGTAAATGTATATAAAGACGTGAAGTAAGGTTGAGTGAAATGTACTTTGGCAGAGTGTAGTATAGTGAAGTAAAGTGGTAAAATGTCTTGTAGTAAAGTATAGTGTAGTATAGTGAACTAAAATAAAGCAAAATGAAACTGTGTAATGTAACAATGCAGTGTAGTGTAGTAAACCAGTGTAGGAAAGCAGAGTGTAACACTACACTTCACTATACTACACTTTGTTACATTTCATTACACTCTGCTTTACTACACATCATTCCTCTTTACTACACTCTGCTTTACTACACTCCCCTAAAGAGGAGTGTAGTACAGCATAGTGAAACATAATGGCATGTAGTAAAGCAGAATGTAGTAAAGTGATGTGGAATGTAGTATAGAAAAGCATGGCGTAGTATAGGGAAGTGTAGTACAGTAAAGAGGAGTGTAGTGAACTAAATAAGAATATAAACCTTGAAGATCTTCTTTGGCTTTGATTTCATCAGTGAGTTTGGCGAACACTCGGCCCTTGTCCTCCTCCATGGCCTTTAAATCTGCACTCATCTGTGAATGAGAACATGAGTGCGAGTTTCAGGCACAGTATCAAGAGGATGAAATTTTTTATTATTTATTTTACACCCAACACAAGACTTTTGGTTGGTACTTTCCATGTGAATGTCAAGTAAAACAAAGAGAGAAATATTAATAAGATGAATAAGGAAAATTACTTCCACATTATAAAAAGTAAATCCACATAATAAAGCATTTAAAATAATAAAACTATAATAAACTATTGTGCAAAACGCAATTTGAACTCTATTCCTTTTAACATGTCCTTCACAACCATTAAACCATCATGGGCAAAGCTGCTCATTATTTTCACCTCTATTATTACTGTACCTTGGGTTGAAGTGTGTCTTTGCTTTTTTTGAACTAATAAGCTACGGTGCTGCACATGACTGAACTGATCGAGTGAGATAGAGAGGTTAAATGCACAAGCCAAATCACTTCCTCTCTTTCTCAAAACATTGATTTCATGGATATGGTGATTTGCAAGCATCAGTGAGCTGCTGTCATAGTACAAGATGTCCATAAGTAACAGATTTTTTTGTATTTAAAAAAAAAAAAAAAGAAAGAGAAAAAAAAAAGGTGTAGGCCCACCATGACTGTACTATTATAAAGGGGAAACACTGCTTCTCCAGGAAGTGTGTAGAGAACACGCACACAAAGGAAACAACATGACAAGACACAAAACCTTCATTCAAAATACAAACTGCACCTTTGCTGCATTGATCAGTTTCTGCACTTTCTGTTTCTGCCTGCAATCTGCGAGAACGAAACAATTAACATTCAGATCATATCATATCAGCATCATTTATATTTTCAATCAATTGAAATGTGTATTTTATAGGGCCCATAAAGGACATGGGTGGGTAAAAAAAAAAAAAAAAAAACCCCGGCGGCAGGAAAAATAAATAAATATTTAAATAGTCAGGACATGGGATGCAAAAAGTAAAAAAAAAAAATCTGGGGAAGGGGGGAAAAAGTAACACCTCCAAAAAATCGGGACATAAGAAGGACAAAACGTAGACCTAAGTCGAGAAGAATCCCCCAGGAGACCTTACTGCTCACGGAATAGAACCTCCAGATTTTTTTCCCCCCTCATCAGATTTTTCTCCACCCATTTTTCCCCTTACCCATGTCCATTTAGGGGCTCCACAGGACAAAGCGTACAGACCTGAAGAGTTTTTGTTCTCCGATCCACTCGTGTCATTAACAGCGCTCTCCTCCTCTGAGTCCCAATCTCTCATGTTCAACAGACACTCTGTTAAAGACTGAGAGAGAGAGAGAGAGAGAGAGAGAGAGAGAGAGAGAGAGTGAGGGGGGGGGGGAGAGAAACTTGATGTGGCTGGATTTAAGACTGTTGGTTACTACTAAACCAACTAATCCGTTTGCACTTCACAATTCAGTCAGGGCAGTGTATCTCTAAAGACACCAATAATACAAATGAATCATCTCATGTGAAATTCGAGAGAGAGAGAGAGAGAGAGAGAGAGAGAGAGAGGGAAGGAGGTACCTTTATGTGTTCATCTTTATTCACGCAGTTCTCCATCATTCTGTTGTGTGAGGTCTCGTTCATCCTCTTCTCTTCCTCCAACTCACTCAGTCGCTCCTTCCATCCTTCTGCCTCCTGCTCCAGCTGTGAACCAGATGATACATTAACACATTAACACAGGGAGACACGCAGACAGGGAGACACGCAGACAGGGAGACACGCAGACAGGGAGACACGCAGACAGGGAGACACGCAGACCTGTACTTTACTCTCAAGTAGCATGCTGTTTTCCTCTTTAGCCTCCTGGAGTTTCTTCTGCAAGCGCTCAGTGTTCATCTCGTGGATTTTCAGAGTCATTTTATCCTGGAACGCAAACGTTTCACGTAATCGAATAACACATTAACAACAAGTATATTGATACTGATCTGTTCTGTCTCTGAGCTCACACTCCTGCTCTACACCTCCAATCCAATCGCAGGGGAACTCTACATGAACCCCATGTCCCCAACCTCGTTAATAACATTAAAGATGCTCTTGTACCTGTTCTAGCTGTGATTTGCGCTCCGTGGCCTCCTTTTCTAGTTTTTTTAACATCTCTTCCAGTTTGGTAAGCTGGTAACACACACACACACACACACACACACACACACACACACACACACAGAACAAAAGTTTTTTTTTTTTTTTTAGATAACAGCATAAAAAAAAAAATCAGCTGTAATGAATAAATGTTTATTATGCACTACCTGCTCCTCCTGCTGCTTCCTGAGCTGGTCCTGCGTGTCGAGCTCCTGCTGCATCTTCTCCATGTCGCTCTTCATCTGCACATTCGCCTCCTCCAGCTTCTTCGACATGGCCTTTAATAAAAAACAAACAAAGAAAAAAACACATGAAATACACATGAAAAACACATCAGACAGAAGTCTGAAATTCACAACAATGAAAAAAATAATTACTCCAAGTATTAGGAGTTCTTAAAGTAAGAGTAATACTTAAACGTTGGTTCTCTTTAATAGGACCACATGCAGATAGAAGTAAACTTTCTGATCACACAGTAACTCTGGACGGTCTTTCTGTTTCGTCAAGTACAACAGTAAAAGACCTCGGTGTGATTATAGATTACAATCTGTCATTTGAAGCTCATGTACATAATATAACCGGAATGACATTCTTTCATCTCAGAAATATTGGCAAGATAAGGAATATATTGTCACAAAACGACGCAGAGAAATTAGTTATCACCTTTAGGTGCACAAACAAGCTTCAGTTAATCCAATGCAGAAGATACGAGCACATCACCCCTGTCTTATCTTCACTTCACTTCACTGACTATCAGGGAAATTTCGCATCGATTTTAATACTACGATTTTAAAAATAGGCTGCTTGTCAGTACCGCGTGTTATGAAAAATACAGGAGGGCAGAGTTTTTCCTTACAAAGCCCTGAAGTTATGGAATAGCTTTCCAGGTAATGTTCGGGAATCTCAGTTCGAGTCTCAGTGTCTAGGCTAAAAACCTATTTATTTAGCCAAGCATTTTGGTAAATAGATTTGCCTCAGGTAAAGGAGCAGATCTGGGGGACTCATGGACGTAGAGTATTCTGGTGAACTGGTATGTTTAGATGCTGTCTTCCCCACTCTCATTGATGACTCAGGTTTGTTGACTGTGAGGTGATTGGTCGCTTTACATCACAGGGAGCCCTTGTGTCTGTGTTTCCTTCTGGCTCTCCCTTTTAGTTATGCTGTCATAGTTAGTCCTGCCGGAGTCCCTGCTTGCACTCTGCATTAAATAAAAATTCGCCTTATACATCATGTGACTGTCACAATATCAAACTGTCCCATCTCCCTCCCTGTCTCTCTCTGTCAAGCTACATAGCTATCTATCTATCCATCCATCCATACGTCGCTCCTTAGCTGTCAGGGATCCATAACCCACCCGCCTCCCTCTGGACCTGTCTGAACATATCTTCTCTTCTGGTTCGAGATAAGTCTGGCTGGGGACGGTTCTACTTTAACATGAAGACGGTCCTGTCCTCGGCTGATGCAGCAATAGTTCAGGACTGGAGTTTCCTACAGTCTACCTGAGCCTCCAATAACGAACTGGACTCCATATTAACTTAAACACATCTCCTGTTATACTGAACTTCCAGCCTCCTAACACACAGTATGACTGCAGATCAATCCCTGCTCATCTGTTGTCACTCAAATGAGGATGGGTTTCCTCTGGACTCTGATTCCTCTCAAGGTTTCTTTCTACTGCCATCTCAGGGAGTTTTTCCTTGCCACCGTAACCTATCTGACAATTGAGAATTTTTCATGTTTTCTCACATTTCATAAACATTTCCATAATTTTTTTTTTATTCTATAAAGCTGCTTTCCGACAATGACCACTGTTAAAATAGCTATATAAATAAAATAAAATTTAATTTGCTCTGCCTACACAACCTAAACAAAAAAAATCGAAACAATCTAATCTAAAGCTCAATATGGTTTTACTTATACAATGCTCCTTTGCTACTGTTTGTGTTGGCGGGTAACATGATCACTTCAGGACCTACTCTGTTGTCTCTCCCCAAACGTAAACAGTGGTCTACGCATCATCCCTGAGTCTACAACATTAGCTTATACAGTATACGAATAGACTGATCTAAAATATGAATACACTAATCTAAAAAACCAACAATCCAATTTCATTGATGCAAACGATAAAGGTAATTATTTAAGCAAACTTGTCAAAAATATATCAGCTTTTCCAAAAAAAAAAAAAAAAAAACAGTCGCATCTTCCACAAATATTCTCATTTTGCAAGCGTGTCGCGACGTCTTCGTCTTTTGAGTTTATGTGCAGTTTGTGCAATACCATCACCTACTGGCAAACCAGATGATTGGCGGGAAAAATATTTTTGTTTTGTACGTTGGACTTTTAAACAATCAACAGCATGAGTTACACAACATTTCACTGCTTGTTATACAACAGTTAGTTCTGACAAAGCAATCTGATTGGACGAGAGGTTTTCCAGTGATGGAGGTGCTGATGGACGATAACATGTGACTATATGCATCACTCCACATCACAGGCGTCCAAATAACCATTAATTACACTAACTGTCGGTCGCAGCATGGATGAAAGTATGTCTGTTCGGTCTTTAGCACTGAGGAGAGAGCAGCTGCCTGCCAAACCCACATTCAGAATATGTCACAGAAGTACTTTCAGCAACATCTGATAATGTTGTCATCTTAAAAAACAAGTAATAATGGAATAAGCAGAAATATAAAGAGAAACGTAGGAGATTTACAGGATTGTTGACCACCTCGACAGTTTATTCTCCTCATCTTTTGGCTACAGAATTTGAAGCTACTTTCACCTTTACTACACTAGTAACTTACACTAACTGGCACTCACAATTAATTACAAAATGGAAAACATTACTGGCACTCGTTAACTGTTGGTCACTAGCTAGCTGTCACAGTTAGTTAGTTCTGCTCAGAGGGAACTAGGTTTGGGAACACCTTCGATGGTGCCAACCCTTACACTCTCACATACTGTACTACGGGTAATCTGGGGACGCCAAGGTAGCCTAATCTGCATGTCCTTCGACTGTGGGAGGAAACCAGAGTACCTGGTGGAAAAGCCTCAACAGTAAACATTTGAATTAATTCAAAATCACAAGAATAAATTCTTTAATTCGAGTCCAACTCTGATTCACAGCTGTAGTAAGCTTTATTTAGATGCCTTCATGGCAGCCAGCCACATACAGTACGTAACCCGAACGCATTTCTGCTGAAGAGTGTGTTCTCTTGAAAGCTGACAAGCACCAGCTCATGCTGGAAACTACCAACTGCCAAGAAAACCGAGTGGAGAAAGTATACGAGACACAAACGAGTCATGGGTACGGAAGGACTTTGGGTCTGGAAAAGGAGCATACTTTTACGTATCTGCAAACATCATATAGCTGGCTAAGAGAAGTGAAATGAGATCAAAAGCGAGATGAATATTTTAGCTTTTACAAAATTTCATTCTGTAATGTTGAACTATCCGTAATATTATAATTTCAGCATAATGATTAATCTTTTTTTTCAGTGCAGATCAACTTTCAATTCAGTCTTATATATATATATAGCACTTTTAACAATTGTCATTGTCGCAAAGCAGCTTTACACAACCAAAGAAACTACGGAAGTTTATATGAAATGTGAATGTGTATGAATCAAAAAGGTCAGATAGTCCCTGGTGAACAAGCCGAGGACGACGGTGGCAAGGAAAAACTCCCTGACATGGCAATAGGAGGAAAGCCTGAGAAGAACCGGACCCAACAGGGAACCCGTCCTCATCTGGGTGAAACAGAAAGCAGGAACTTTCCCCCCGTTGCTGACTCACAAGTCTGCTAGATTCATACGCAGCATGCTGACAAATTCTTACGGATTAAAAAGGGAATAACGTGAAGTGAAGTGACAAAGTGTAGTATAAGAGGGTGGAGTGAAATGGTCCTCATGTAATGCTCACTCTACCTCCAAATCTGCTCTCTCTGACTCCTGAGCTGAAACGCCACCATTTTGCAGTGCTGTCTCCAGCTTCTTAAACTGTCAGGATGCGGACACACACAACACACAGACACACACACACACACACACACATCAATACAATATATAATAAACAAACGATTCAGTGTAACAAAATATATCTGAGCCACAGTAAAACAGAAGATTTCTCTCTTTTTTTTAATACTGCATCCTGATTGGCTTTTATGCTTGATGATACAATAACAAGGCCGCTAAAACAACAATCTGTTCCTCACCCACCTTGTGTTCACACTCACTGAGCGTCTCCAGAACCTTACACTTCTCCTCTAGAAGCTCCGCCACTTTCTGTCCCATCCTCCTCTCTTTACCTGGAAATGAGAAAAGAAGTCAGAATCGATTCACAGCAGAGAGCGAATATTCATACAGTACGAGTTTTTGATGAGGGACTTACTGCGGTATAACCTGCTCTTGATCTGTAATGAGAGGAAAGAAAACAGGACGCATTACACAGGAGTGTGTGATACAGAGTCAATCTATGACAGTTGTACAGAGTCGGTCCATTACGGAGCGCTGAGGCTGGCTTTCACACAAGACAATTCAGCAAACACTTAGGACTTTCCCTCCTGACTTTAAGGAGGGAACTTTAACCATCACAGTGTTTCTGTACACTTACAGCATTAGAGGAAAAAATCTAAACATGCTGTGGATAAAATGTGGACAGAATGTGAAGTAGGACTCTGCAACATGACCCCATAATATCATTATTGTAGTAATTTATGTTACAAAACACCTTTCTGGAATGTTCTGTGCACCTTTAAAAAAAAAAATAATAATAATAATTTATTTTTTAAATGCAACACTACATGCTTAATGGATTGAAGAAATGTCTGGCAATATACTACTTTTGTCATACTGAAGCACTGCTTATAAATTTCATGTAAACAGAATTTCCTTTTTCGCTTCATTTGAGGATGAACCAATTTCTTCATAACTAGCTGTGAGCACAGTCAGAAATAATGACCCATATTTGTGTTTCTCAGTATTGCAGTGAGAACCAGCGGAGGGGAACCGATTAGCATAACTGATGGTTCTGATGGTTGTACAGGTGCCATGACTTTTTAACTTCTTGTCCAAAACTTTATGAGAGCTTTAAAGTGGTCTCTTACAGCCTGGATGAATCTGCAGGTAAAGAGCAGGAAGGTGAATAAACCCAAAGCGGCGGTGATGATCACAGCCTCCCACGGCAACCCGTATAGGTCAGGACCGGGTCGCATATCGTCAGGAAGTGACATCACAACCTGTAAAATCAGATCATCGATAAAAAGAGGAACAATTTTAAATGTAATAGTGCCACGTCACTTGTGCAACAGAGTGCTTCTTCTTTGTCTTGCTTATCAACTTGAAATCCACAAGGCTTTACTGGAACATGTAGTACAGATATAATACTAAAAAACATTATAACGGATATAAAATCCTGTCAGTAAAGACTCAAGCAAGGAGCTTTTTATCGAATTGTGTTTCTCATAAAAGTTTTGGTTTAAAACATCTGGTAATTTTCTGTGTGCAAATAAAACAAATGATCACACTATATATACAATAAGGGGACCTTTTTAAATATCTTAATAATGCTCATTCATTCTACACAAAATAATAGAGATGTATAGTGGTTTTTAAATGCTGTGATAATATACATTGATGATAAACAACCAACATTATGATTACACACTCATTGTCATCTCATCGTAGATACTGCTTTATCCTCTATACAGGGTTGCATGGGCCTGGAGCCTATCCCAGGGTACGAGGCAGGGTACACCCTGGATGGGGTGCCAATCCATTGCTGGGCACACACATATACACTATGGGCAATTTGTGAAGACCAGTTAGCCTAAACTGCATGTCTTTATACTGTGAGAAGAAACCCACCAAGCACGGGAGAACATCCAAACTCCACACACCTGAGGTGGGAATCGAACCCTCGACCCTGGAGGTACTACCGTCTATCATTATTATATAATATACACCTGATGCTGGGATGTGGACGTCACTACAACCTGTTTATTTCATCAACCTGCTCATTTTTGTCTTACCTTAATGAAAATTACAGGTTTAGCATCAGATGTTCAGGAATAGTTTTGAATACCTTTAAATCTATAAAACGTTGACATGGACAATCACACGGTCTGTGGTTGAGGTGAAATGAAACTGCTTCAGTATGAGTAGATTATTGTAATACCTCACTATCATTCATAGATTTATCGACTATTTTATCGGATATGTTTTCCTCTCTTAATCCAATTACAAGCCAAAAAGAAAGAAACAAGGAAAGAAACAAACAAACATGAGCTTACAATAAAAATAAATACATCAAACTCATGAGCTGTTATCTATAACCAGTGTCTATAATCAGGTTATTATGTCTCTTATAATCAATACATGAACATGTACTTTAAAAACATTATTTCAAAAGAATGATTAAAAAAATGTATTAATAATAACAACAATAAGATGCCACTTACATCCCTAATCTTCTCCATCGCAATAGTGTAATAAATATTTGCGCCTTCTTTTGTATCATTCGCCTTGATAACATTAGATTCATTATTAAAATCCTCCGCCATTATTATTTTAGATTTATATAAACCGACGCTACGTTTATTTATCTATTTATTTGTTTATCTCCAGTTAGTTATTCCATCTGTTCTCGCTCCATAGCGGCAGGCGCATGCGCACTGCGTAGAAAGGAAAAGCACTGCACTGCAGCGGCTCGAAGGGGAATCGCGTCACACTACAGTCTAATATAAACTCTCAGCACACTCAAGGCGCATTTTTACAATTCTGGTCTAAAACGTCTTTACGTTTTATGAGTATGTAGTGGGTTTTTGGCTTGATATTATGTTTAATGTTTAATTATCTCGGTCACTGCAGTGACCTGACACCCCTCTATAGTGCAACATGGTTTATTCCACACGTCACCAATAATAGAACGCCACAATGGCTACGTGCTAAGCTGGTCTGCGCATGCGCCCTGCCAGAACACTGTTTTCCGGCTTAGTGTCTGTGTAAAGTTTCATACAAGTCAGTTCAATTCGAAATAAGTATTTTATTCGTCAGTTTATAATTATAATGATAATATTATTTTTAAAATGAGTAATGAATCATTAAAAGTTTAGCTGACTGCGCCATTTGGACACCTGTGCCTCTCAGTTGTCCCAGCAGCCCTGTCAGTGACTTTAATCAGTGCAGTAAATACAGCCCTGTCTCTATTCCCTGTCTGTCTTTAGGTGATCAAACTCACCTTCTTATCTTCATCACTGTCCATTTTAAAACTCTTCACCTGATGTGCCGTGAGATTACCCTGATCTTTGACATGAACATTCCCAGATCCTAGGCTTTGCTCTGAGCTGCATTTGGTGACATGTCAAGTGTCCAGAAAGAAAAAAAAAAATCCAGAAGGGAGTGTAGTCTTAAAGGAGCAGTCAGTGGATCAGATTTCTGTTCCTACCTCACATACGACCTGTTTCACGTGTGCACTCGCCTTCACCACGTACGTAAGCGCTTCAATTGTGAATTCAGCAACAAGGACCGTATATGCATGCAGAACGCCTGCCAAAAAGAAAACAGATTCAGATGTTTTGTGAAGAATAAATACACAAAGGTCTAAGGCAGTATACACTGATTATTAAATTACAAAAATACTGTAGATAAGAGACCTGTTGTATGTATCTATGCGGCACTGTGACTGTCACCTTGCACCTTCAGAGTCAAGGGCTCGGTCCCCACCTCGAGTATGTGTGCATGGTGTTTCCAAAGACATGCACAATTTGAAGTCTGAAACCTCCTCATTAACAAGCACATGCAAGGCACTTTATTTTTCATCGTCATTGACCTAGGCTGTGTTACGGGTTCAATCACCTACTATCCATCCTTCTTATGTTTTTTTTTCCTACTTACCTTTTCATCACTTTAACTTCATTTCTTATTTTATCCTCATGCATTCATGCATAAAGTCATTTCTTCTTCTTCTTCTATTTAATACTAACCACTACAATGATTTTTTAGTGATAATTAAGTAAGAGAACAGATTGTAAGACGGTACAAATACAGTCCTGAGAAACTGATAAAGAAGCATAAACTCCTCTGTCCAATATATATTGTTTTCTTTCCTCTCATATAAGTTACGAGTTTACCTATGAAAATTTACAAAGCTTTAACCCTGGAGACTCCTTCCACTTATGTTACAGAAAGACAGTCCTCTTTACTGAAGTCTTCACCACATCAACATTTACACTTTTTAAAATCTGTTTATCATCAGTGGTGCGTGCGTTGTAGATGTTGTAGATGTGCCTGTGAATGATAATGTATTAACACTAAGTGCACTAAGTGTCTGAGCTGGCCTTATAAAGAATTAACCAACACCTTGTGATCAGTCAGACTCCAGAACTCAGAAAAGCTGTGGTGTAATCATGGAATATTTACCATTTTGGGATTCTTCAGGTTCCAGAAACTCTTCAGTGATAATATGGGTGTCTGGTTGAGGGGACCATACATCTAATATTGGGATCTTCTCAGTGACGACTTGTCGATCATTAGAGAGTGATCTACTGATTACGCTGTCCGAGTCAGTTCTACTGGAGCTGTCGTCCATGTTGGTTTCCTTTTCCGTATCTTGATCAGAGATAGGTGTGCTCTCGGTTGTACTCACACACGTTTCACTAACACACTCGGTCTGACTCGGATCTGTTGGGAGAGACACATGAACGCTCATTTTTAGAAGACTGGTTCTTCAGCATGTCTTTCTGCTCATATGAGGTTCTTCAACAGTTCTACTAAGCATTCTGAAGATTGTTAAAGTTGATCCACTATTACTAGATGTATAACTGTGAGAAGAAACTTCTGTACGTAGATCAGTGTGAACAAATGATTCTTCAAGATTTTCTAAAGGGAACTTATAGTAGTACTTATCTCATACTGATTCACAAGGAAAAAATATACATATATATGTTTACATATCATTAGTACCTGGGCTTTTATCTACATTGCCATCTGCAATCACAGGCATAAACTTCTTGCTTAGCTTTGCTAAGACAGCCTGTACGGTTTGTAGTGATGACTTGATTTCTTGATTTCTGGTTTTCAGAAGATGTTCTAGTGTCTGCTCAAAGTGATGAAGCTCAGCAAGCTCTTCCTTATTTATATATTCAGAGTGTCCGATGATGAAATCCAGCCCTGTTAATGTTTCTTCACTGAATAACTTGAGAAGTTCCTCTATGTCCTCCTCACTGAGATGAATCTCTAAGTTGTGATATGAACGTTTCAGTGTCTGAGCTGACGTACGTGGTTTGCGGTCTTTAACATCCACTGTCATATCATTGTATTTGTTGTGGACATGGTCGTTTGGATCTCCATCAGACGTGCTGGAAATGTCAGTTTTAGAGCCATCTGTTGGTGGAGTTTCATCTTGTACATTCTTTGGCTTGATTTCAGCTTGCTTCACTGCAGCACTTTCACGTTTTTCAGGTTCTCTGGAGTCTTCAGGATCAATCTCCAGGTTTTGTTTGGTTTCTTCAACGCTGTGAGTGTATTCAAAACCGTGAGTAGTGCTTAAACTCAGATGTTCTTTCTGAATAAGGTCTTCACTTTTTTCTCCACCAGATTCCTTTTGATTAAACTTAATGTCCTCTTTTTCTCCATCAGGTCCTACTTGAGTAGTACCACCTACTTTTTTTTCACCATACTCCGTTTTAGTAATGTTTGCACTTTCATTTTCTCCATCAGTCTCCACTTGAGCAACATCTACACGTTCTTGTCCCCCAGAATACTGCATTTGAGTAACTCCGCCTTCCTTTTCTAAAGCAGACTCCATCTGAGAACTATCTACTTCACCTTTTCTTTCAGAATTATCCACTTGAGTATAGTCTATACTTTTATTTTCTCCATCACATTCCGTTTCACCAACATCTACATCTTCTTGTCTCCCAGAATACTCTTCACTTTCCTTTTCTAAAGCAGACTCCCTCTGAGAAGTGGCTACTCCATCTTTTCCACTATAGTTCTCCACTTGAGTATAGTCTATACTTTTATGTTCTCTACCAGATTCCATTTGAGCAACAGCTACACCTTCTTGTCCTCCAGAATACTGCACTTGAGTAACTCCACCTTTGTTTTTCCCACCGGATTCCATTTGAGTAAAGTTTAAACTTTCCTTTTCTCCATCATTTTCCATTTGAGCAGCAGTTCCATCTTGTTTTTCTCCACCTGGCTCCATTTGGCTAATGTCAACACTGTCTTTTTTTACAGGTTGTTCCATTTCAATACTGTCCCCACCTTCTCTTTCTTTATCATACTCCATTAGAGTGATGTTCAGGCTTTCCTTTTCTCCACCATACTCCTCCTGAGTAATGTCTACATCATGCATATCAGGCTCACTGCTTCTCACCTTCTTGTCCCCTTCTTCTGTCTGAGTTAACAAATCTGCTGCTTCCTGTTCATCCTGAACTTCATCTGATTTTTCTACAGTCTCAGAACTGTCCTCTATTACATCTGTCCTGACCTGAAGACCTGAATCTGACCCGGTCTTACTCTCAGACTGTTGGTCTTCTTCACCAGTTCCTTTCTCAGGAACGCTTTTATTAACATCGTCTGCAATTGCATCACCTTCGTGGCTTTTTGGTGACTTCACAACATGTTCAGCTAACTCAGACCCACATGGTTCCTTTCTTAATGTCTCAGTCTCATCAAATCTAAGCTCTGACATCATGTTCTTCTTTTGTGCAGTGGGCAGACGAGCTGAACCAGAGTCAGACTGATCACTGAACTCATCTACATCTGCACGTATATCATTTAAATTCGTCCTAATATCCTTGGACGCATGTTCCCCATCACCACCCATATCCTTCTTGTTACAGTCTTTTGAACATTCTGTAGTATTAATTTGGGCCTCGGCTACATTTACATCCTGCCCGATTTCTTCTTCCTCTTTTACTTCTTCTTCTTCTTCTTCACCCAAAGCATGTCTTTGAGCCGATATCTCGCTAATCACATCTGGCGATTTAACTCTAAGCTCATCATTTTTATCTCTTTCATCATCATTATCACTTTTTCTCTCCTTACCTTGATCTAGATCCTTTGACATCATGTCGTCACTTTGATCATTGGAGACATGAGATTGAGTCAGACTCGGCCTGGTTTCATCATCAGAAGGTGACCTCAGGCCGTCGATCACAGACGCCAAGCCATTCATAGAAAATATGGCTGACGATGATGTGTCTTTGGGGTTTTCACTTTGTGCTTGGCTCTCAGCATCTTTCACCACATCTGGAGCATCATTTATGTCAGAGCTATCACCATATACGTTGTTAATTCTACTATACACTCTCTCGTACCACCTGGAATCATTATTCTCGTTCACTTTCAGCTCAGTGTTTTTTTCTAAATTTTCGTCTCGGCTTGACTGTGCATCCTCAGGTTCAGATCTCACTTGAGGATCTACTGCAGTGCTTTCAGTAACAGAAGCATCTCCATAAAGTCCTGTAATTTTGTTATACACACTTCCATACCATCCTTCATCGATTTCATCAGAGTCATCCTGGTTTCTCAATTCCTGTTTCTTATCTTGGTTTCCTGTATTTGTCTCCTGAATCAGAACCGATTCTGATCTTGCTTCTGGATTTTTATCTGTGACTTTATCTACATTCATGCCTGGATCACTTGAACTCCCTTCACTTTTATCATCAGAAGGATCTCCATAAAAGTTTGTGATTCTGTGATAGACGCTGTCGTACCATCCTGCATCACCAGTTTTCTCATTTTCAGCAATCGGCTCAGCCGAGTCTTCCCTTTTAAGACTCATTGCTTCTTGTTGTTCCCTTAGATCTTGTACGTTTTCGTCCTGACTCTGTTTCTTAGTTTCAGAAGGAGGTGGATCATCTCCTCCAAAACCAAAAACATTTTTTATTCCTCTTTCCAGCAAAGAACTGGACTGCTCATCAGGCAAATCCTCTTTATTCTCTGTTTTATCCCTGGAGTTAGATTCAAAAGGGTTGGTCAGTCCATCTCCAATCCAGTCAAGAATTTTAGCTTGTTCCTCCTCCTTCTCCTCCAGTTGCTCCATATCCAAGGCCAATTTTCTGCTTTTAAAGTTCTCCTGCTCTTCATTTCCTTTTCCTTCTTCATCAGCATCATTAGCAAACCATCCGCTGACAGCAGACCCGATCCAGGAATATCCACTTTCTTCTGGTTTCCTTTTGTCTTTATTATCATTATCAATGTGCCTCGTTTCAACATTGTCATTTGTTTCAGATGCTTTGGAGACTCGATCATCAAAATCACTGTTACCTAATTCTTTAGTCTCAGCAGTTTGATCTCCAAACTCGTAATCTTCGAAGTCTTCGTCGCTTGAGATTATTGTGCCGAATGCATCCATACAGAAGAAGTCTGTTTTCTGAAAAGGAAAGATTCACCTGTGAGTCTTAACTCCAAGGTAGTAAACAAAAAGAATAAGCTCTATGTTTGTCCCTGTTGTGTGGTCTATAAACCTGAGGACTTACCTGAGTACTCAGCTTAATTTCCTTTTCCTCATCAACAAAAACTTCATCAATTTTTACAGCATCTTTGGGAAAATAACCAAACTGCTTATCTATCTGAAAAACAAACATTAGTCATTCACAAATCATGTAAAAATGTATGTACCAATTAAAAAAACACCCGGAGTAAACTTACTCTCACAACAAATAACCCGTAAACCCTCACTGTACACAGATCAGCCATAACCGTAAAACCACCTAATATTTGGGTTCCCCTTGTGGGGCTGGGATGGGTTTGGCCCTTCAGGACTTGGCTCCACAGGGCCTCTGGAGGTGTGCTGTGATGTCCAGGACATTGGCAGTTTACCTTTTGGTTGATGTGGAATGTGGCGTGGAGCCCTGTGGATTGGGGTTGTTTGTCTGACGCATCCCATAGGTGCTGAATCAGATTGGGTTTGGCGAGTTTGGAGGTTGTGCACCTGCGCCTGTGGCCATCATCTTTTTTCAGCTATTTGTGCTTCATCTACTCTCATTTACTCTCTGTTAGATCGGCCCCGTGGGTATGGGTGAGACTTGGATGCCCATGATCCTATCACCAGTTCCTCGTGAATATTTGGTGACCAGTGTTGTTCAGTTCACCTGTCAGTGGTCATAATGTTATGGCTGATGGTTATTGGTGTGAACCCAAAACACTAACTCTAATCACTAAACCCTTACTATAACCCCTAAACACTAAGGCATAAATGTAAACCCTAAACCCTAAACTCCAAAGACTAACTTTAAACACTAGTACCCTAAACAATAAACCCTAACTCTAAGTCCAAACCCTAATTCTGATCTCTAACACTGAACCTTAAACCTTAACTCTGAATCCTAAACCCTACCTTTAAACCCTGACCCCTCACTGTTCTAAACCCAACACTCAACCCTAAAGCCTAACCCTAAGCCCTTAGCCCTAAACCCTGATTATTAACCCTAAACACTAAACCCTCACTCTAAAAGGTAAACCCTAAATCCTCAATCTGAATCCTAAGACCTACTGATAAACCCTAGACCTTAACTCCAAACCCTAAACCATCACTCTGAACTCCAAACCCACACTTTAAACCGTTAACCCTACCTCAGAACCCAAGAAACAAATAAACTAATGATCAACGCTCATTCTAACACACTGAGGTTAGTCTTTGTAATAACTAACCCTCAACTAAATGAATCCTAAATAAAAACCCTTATTTAGGAAAGAAACAGTGAGTGTTCTCACAGATCCAGCCCACAGCTCACTCCGTGTGTGTGTGAGTTTGTGGTAAACGTCGATCATGTCGCCATTTTTAAAGCTGAGAAACCTGCAGTCCTGAGCATGATGATCTCTGACCGCCTGAACACGGCACATCAGGCCTGCAACACGCACAGCACAAAAAAACAACAACTCAGTTACACCTCTAACAAAACCAATCATCATCATCATCATCATCATTATTATTATTGACCAATAATTGAGTCCATTAGATGACGATTGCAAACTTTACACACAACATTTATCATAAATCTTTCAGATTCATTTGTCGAATTATACAGTCATAGTAAAATATCATCTTACTGTTTAATATCATCAGGAATCTAAGGAAATCTAAAGTCAGCACAATAGCGGCAAACTATTTAGTACATATATTGCTCAGTGTTTCTAATAATAATAACTTACCTGCGCATGCGTCGTCTCCACATGTTTTATAATCAGACATTAATCCTGAACTCTGCAGCACCAAACTGAGAATAACCGGCAGTAAAACACAGCCGTGTTCAGCCGCCATGGTGCTGGAAGTTTGACATCAGTTTCAGATCAGCAACTTCGTCAGCGCGTCTTCATGTCGAAGGAAACAAAGAAAAAGGAATAAAGAAGTGCAAACTGGTACAGTAGCTGCAGTGTCAGGAGCAGTGATTGAGGCCTGGGCCGAGTCTGAGACTGAGAGGATCAGAGGTTACTGAGAGTCATTAATCATTAACACAGGTTCAACACATTCATGCAGGAAGTGACATCACACAGGACAGCGACCACGACCCACTCGCGCTGTGTCTCAGTGCAGACGCTAATGTTGTACTGAACATTATCTGGAAGCGTTCCATCAAATCTGATCTTATGTTGTTCAGTGGTAGCTGAGTCAGTTTTAAGCTCTTTATAAATTACTTCTTTAATTAAAAAAAATCTCATTTCTAAATGAAGAAACAATAGGTAGACTTTTTTTTGTAAAAAACAAAAAAACAACCCCCCCCCCC
This sequence comes from Clarias fuscus, assembly GCA_030347435.1. Classification (NCBI taxonomy): domain Eukaryota; kingdom Metazoa; phylum Chordata; class Actinopteri; order Siluriformes; family Clariidae; genus Clarias; species Clarias fuscus. Next base: position 5,824,030 of record CM059216.1, read on the forward strand.
CCAAAAAAAAAAAAAAACAGATACAGTTACAGTATATAAATGAGTTGTGCTTGTCTATGTGTGTGTGTATGTCTTGGTTTTGCTGACTAGACCAAATCACTGATCAAAAGTCTGAAGATCTTTTAAGGAGCGTCTAATGGAAATAGAGGAAGTGACCTACATTCATAAAAACCTGTTAGTTTATTAAAAATGGTAATTATTATGCAATTAAATTAGGTTACTGTACATTGACATTCTGTTACTGTAAAATGACTTATAACTAGTGTAAATGGAAATGACTTTAGTATAGATCAGAGGTTCTGAATGTAAATTTAAGAAGGCCCATTAAAAAAAAAAATTCCTTCTAGCCGAGGTCTGAATATCATGTTTGTCTTAGGACTTAGATCTCGACAGGAGGTCATCATAAAGTCTATAAAATATAAGCAGTTTAAAATTTCAGTAGCATGCCAATAATATTTATTGCCAGTTTTCAGTTGTTGTAAGTCTTTCGGCTGCTCCTGTCGAGGATCCGCACAACAGCTTGGCACAGAGTTGACCCTGGCTGCCCTTTCCGACACAAACCTCACATTTTATCTGGGCTTGGGGCGGGCACTGCATGCAGTGGCTGGGGTTTGGGCATTGGGTGGGAACTGAACATTGGCCCTGATGAGTGACAGAGGAGAAACCTACCTATGAGCCCCCAATGCTGTTTAATGGCTGTGTGTATTGCCTTGTATTTGTATGACAATAAAAGATATTCTATTCTATTCTATTCTATTCTAGTCTATTCTATCTTTAGTGAATCTTCACTTGCAGGCTGCTGGGCTGTAAATGAATATGAAAGCACTCTGGTTGCTCTGTCACACCATGCTCTCGTCTAAGACTCCTGCGGATATGTTTGCACTAACGACCCATGTTCTATCTCATAGTGCTTCACATCACTGCTTTTTTATTATCGGCATGGTTTAAGAACATATGAGATAAACTGGTTTTAAACGTTTCCTTCAGGAAAAATAAACATACTGTATATTGATCTGTTCACTCATCTTTGAAGTTTAATTTTTTTGATGGTCTACTCGCCTATTTTTTTTGATTAAGCTATGCTCTGTCGCGTTTTCACACTGTAAAGTATCACGGTGATTGGCTTTGTTGAGTGATGCGTATAGCCATGTCCACCTCAAGGGAAAAAGTGCTAGATTACTGGTATATAAATTATTCTCATTTTTAAGACGCAGAGAGGGTCTGGATCACTGGCAGCTCAGGAGCAAAATGTATAGCTCAACAGAGAGGGGGAGAGAGAGAAGAAAAGAGGAGAGAGCAGAAGAGAATATATAGGAACTTATATATATATATATTTTGTTGTTGTTGTTATTTTTATTTTATATATGGATTCCTTTACAGCCAAATCTCTCACTATTCTACTGTATCCATGTAATATGAAACAGGTGTGTTGTGTTGTGAACATCAGATGGCGCTGTGGCGACATCGGGTTTTGAAAGTCGCGGGACGGAAAATCACGAAGAAGAAGAAGTAGTGCCGCGCTAACCGTCGCATTTTCCTTGCGTCATTCCTGGGGCAGGTTTTGTCGGAAATGAAGTGCACTAGGAAGTGTGTAGAAGGGGGTTATGTTAAGCCCTGCGTAGTACACTTATGTAGGGCGTGAACATGTATTTGGGATGCAGATTTTGTTGTTTGAAAACGTGTGGCGTTTAAAGTGAATCCAAAAGGCAATTTATAAAAAATACAAAAGTAACTCGAGTGTTTATATAGTTTTGTTACACATTTACAGCTATGAAGTCAGACGTGGAGGAGTTAATGCCCAGACTGTTACCCGTGGAGCCATGCGACGCAGAAGATGAAGAATTTAACTTGAACGAACCACCAAGAAATCCGAAGGAGTACCTCAGACTGGTCCAGTAAGTGTGGCGCGATATGATGACGCGGTAAACCGGGACCACGGTTGTCACTACTTGTATCGCTCTTGTTTATTGATTCTGAAAGAAGACCACATTTGAGCTCGAGCTCAAGCTCTGCTCATCCTAAATGTGTTCGTATATAGATATAAGGCAATTTATACTGAAAACCGTCCAGTGCAGAATCAGACATCATACCAGAGCTCTGTATCAGATCAGCTGTTCCTCACTAAACACTGACTCTTGAATGAAACCACTAAATCCAACCCAATAACGATGAATTTACAGATCGTGGGTTAGGCACCTCCAGGGTCCGGGTTCGATTCCCACCTCAGTTCTGTGTGCATGTGGAGTTTGCGTGTCTCTCTGCTTGGTGGGTTTCTTATGGGTGCGCCGGTTTTCTCCCGCAGTACAAAGACATGCTGTAGTGTGTGAATGAGCGTGTGTGTGTGTGTGCCACGTCCAGGGTGTAGCCCGCCTCGTCTCCTGGGATACGCTCCATACCAACCCCCCGACCCTGTATACAAGATAAAGCAGTATAGATGATGAGTGAGTGGATTAGGTTCGATTAGATTAAGAATGATTCTCATTTCAGACGAGAAGCATCGCTGTGCCCGGACGTCGTGGTGGCTCAGATCGATCCGAGGAAACTGAACAAAAAACAGTCTGTAAATGTTTCTGTAAGTGTGATAGTGGAACCATGCAGTGCTTACACATACACGCACTAATTCATTTATCATGTGAAAAACAGTCTGTGTGTGTGTATGTGTGTGTTGGCGCAGGTGTCGGAGTGTCATGCCGCTCCTCAGGGTTTCTCTCCCAGCCTGCAGTGGCAACAGCAACAAGTCAGCAGCTTCTCTCAGATCCGACAGGTCCATCATTATCTCGCACTGCACGCTCTGTAAACACTCTAATGTTAACGTTTTACAGGTGGATTCTGGAGTCCCGACTCCTTACAACAAACTTTCTGCATTCTGATTGGTCAGGGGGTGTTGATTAATTCTCGATAAGTAGTGCAGGTTTATATTACTGCACTCGTTTTGATATGTTGTGGTTTCTATAGCAACAGCGTGTTTTCTGTAAGGGGAATGTGTTTTTGTAGCATTAGTGGAAGGGGTCTTCAGTGTCTGCACTTTGTAACAGTCAGATGTTCCCACATCCTCAGTGTCTCAGTGGGAGAGAATAACGACAGGCTGGTGAAGGGCTGAGTGTTTATAGCTGCGATAAGGGAGAGTGGATTCGCTGACATTCCGCAGCATTAAATGTAACTGTAAATGCATATAAAGTACAGAAGCTCATTAATGAATAAAAACCATCATCGGCAGGGGGCAGCATGAAGAGGCAGTAGTTAGCACTGTCGTCTTGCACCTCAAGGGTCGCTGATTGATTCCCGCCTTGGGTCTGTGTGTGGAGTTTGCACATTCTTGGTGGGTTTCCTCCAGTTTCCCTCTACAGTCCAAAGATATACAGATTAGGATAATTGGCATTCCCAAATTGTGAGGTGCCCTGCGATGGATTGGCACCTTGTCCAGGGTGTACCCCGCTTCTGGGATAGGCTCCAACACCCAGCCCCACCCAAAACATTCTACACAGGATAAACAGGATAGAAGATGAATGAATGAATCTTTGGCACGTGCTTCTGCTTTTGTAGGAAAATGCTGTAATAACAGTAACTCCACTCCACTCTTACAACAATGTTGTTCCTGTTTATTCTCCATGAAGGCGACCTCAAGTATTTGTCTGTTTTTTCTTCCAGAGCGTCTCCAAACACCGGCAGCACTGGAAATCCCAGCTTCTGGATGACAATGTTGTCATGGTGATAACCGTCAAGTGCTCATACATACATACATACATACATACCTATACACATGCATAAATAAAATATTGTTTAACCACATACTTTCATAAATATGCAATACTACTACTACTACTACTACTAAAAAAAATTATAATAAAGAGACCAGAACCCTAGATTAAAGGTCCATGTACATGTTTCATCCACGCAGCAACCGCTAGAAACTAAAACTTTTTATTTTCTTGCCACAATCTGGTTTTAAGACCAACTTTATCCCCTCGTCCCCACAATCTGGTTAACAAAAAAAGTTACAAAGTACCCTAGAATAATAATAATAATAATAATAAATGAAAAAAAATCTTTTTCTTTTCTGTTTCAGCCCCAAGTAGATGATGAAGATGGATGGAAGAGATTTTGTTTAGGTGTAAATATTTATCTAAATGTTAGTGACAGAGAGACACAGAGTCCGGGACTCGATTACGTAAAGGTATGAGAGAACATACACACACATACACACGCATACACACACACACACACACACACGCTGCTCTTAAATGTCAGTTTGCACCTGTACTATGTAGAGAAAATAATCAGTTTAAGAATAATTCTGCAAATTTCTCATTCTTTTCTCAGGGTGAAATATTACATAACTGTGTTTGAGATGTGTCTTGTTTATTGCATTGTTCCATCATGAACAAAAGAGGAGACGTTCATCACCGGTTTTCTCCTTTTGTTCCTCAGCTCGGCTTCCCTCCGTTCCTCAGCATCGTTAGCAAGCTCACTCAGGTACCGCTACGCCTGCACACGATGACTGTTAACACCAGTGATGTGTGTTGGATCAGAAATGTCTTGTTTAATTAGTTTGTATCGTTCATGGCTTTACTTTACTGCTGCCTGCTCCTCAGTCCACCATCTCGTCCGTGCTCGAGTACCTGATCAACTGGTTCGAGGAGAACGACTTTGTTCCACAGCTGGTGTGTGAACATGACGTCTTTCTGTCATATCATGATCATACAAGCTCAAGTTTAGTAAAAATCATTTGGTGGATGATGTTTAGACTTAAAAAAAATATATATTAAGTTTTTATAGAGTGTATGGAATTCCATTACTCCTCAAACACTTCAGTCAGAATACTTGCAGTACATGAAATATTTATCCTTATATGTAGCTGTATATCATATATAAATTAGTCTGGAATGTTGTGTTTGTGTGTGTGTGTGTGTGTGTGTGTGTGTGTGTGTGTGTGTGTGTGTGTGTGGGTTCACAGGGCAGATGGCTTTACGCTTTACTGGCGTGTCTTGACAAACCTCTTCTACCTGAAGCTCATTCTCTCATCAGACAACTGGCGAGGAGATGCTCTGCAGTGCGGGCACACCTGGTACTCAAACACACTTATACTCCATATAATCCTCAATGTGTGGATAATTTGCTTCCTTATACGGTTCAAAGGAATTTACATCATTTCCTTTTCTGTTGCAGGAGAATAAAGATGATGAGCGATTATCAGCACTGAACCTGATGATTTGTATAGTAGCACGGTAACTAACACACTAACATCACGGCTAGGCCGGGTATCCATGGGGCATAATGTACAGTACATTTATTTATTTGCATATTTTTTCACACTTTTTACTATCACAATTTTTACTATTGCAATTTTATATATTATAGCTTTATTTAAGAGAGTTCTTGATTGAACAGGTCCGGCAGTAATCAGTCCTGGGTGGGGTACGTGAAATTTAACTTAGCTTTCCAAATAAATACGGTTAATCAAATATTTTTTTGGACAGCTTTTTTCCTTTTATAAATGATTTGAAAACTGCATTTTGTATTTACTGAGGTGATTTTTTGTTTAATATTAAAATTTGATATTCTGAATCATCTATGTATGACTAATATGCAAAGAAAAAAAAAATCAGGGGCAGGCCACTAGGGGGGGCATGGGGGAAAATATATTTTTTACAGCACTGTGTATCATATTCTAAATATTTATACACTATATTGCTAAAAACATTCACCTGCCTGCCTTCACATGTACTTGAGTAACATCCAATTCTTAATCCATAGGGTTAAATATGATGTTGGCTCAACCGTTGCAGCTATAACAGCTTTAACTCTTGTGGGAAGATTTCCACAACGTTTAGCCAGAAGAGTTGAATATTAAACACTATGGATTAAGAATTGTATGTTACTCAAGTCCATATGCATGTGAAGGCAGGCGAGCAAATACTTTTAGCAATCCTAAATCCCACTGTAGATCCTAAAACCATTTCAAAACAAATCCGAATGAAAATCGTATTTCTTCATTTGAAATCGTGATCTTTATTAAACAATTAAGGATTCATCTCAGGAAGACAATCTCTCTTTTAAAAAAAAAAAAATATTGTGTACACAAATTTACATTATTTGTTGATTTTTTTTATTTTTAAGGTATTTTGAACAAAATGATTTGGCTGATAAAGAATGAAGAGTGGAGGTGAAGATGACACCCAAGCATCTGGACATGACTTTTCTCTTCTGAACACTTTTGTATTTGTCTGTAAGGAGGGTGGAATAAAGAGGAATATTTTCTATCATCCAGCCGTCACTGTACTTTTCTTGTCAGTATTCTGGATCTCATGTAAAAAATGACTGTGGTAAATGTCTAAATATTAAAAACTGAAATTGTTCTGAAATAAACTACCTTACATTACTGCTTTTTGCTCAGATTTAGTTTTGCTTTTCTGTTACTGATATAGTTTTATGTTCAAATTTCATATCAGACATTAAATTCTCTTTTGATTGGTGGAATTGCAATACAACATAATCTTACTCTCTTTCTAATTTAATTTACAGTTTATACAAGTAGTCTTAATCAACATTCTGTATGATTGCATAATAAAATTCTTTAGTCTTAGTGGTTAGCACTGTGGTTTTGCACCACTGAGATCTGGGTTTGATTCCCACCTCAGGTTTGTGTGACTGGAGTATGCATGTGCTTGCTGAGTTTCCTCTGGGTATTCTGGTTTCCTCCAACATTCCAAAAACATACAGGTTAGGCTAATTGGCGGGAATGAGTGAGAGTTTGTGCGAGTATGTATGTGTGTCCTGTAATGGATTGGCAACCCGTCCATTGTGTACCCTGCCTTGTGCCCCAAGTCTCCTGGGATAGGCTCCAGGCCCCTCTGATCCGCTATACAGTATAAAGCGGTATAGATGATGGGGGAGGTGTTTAATGTAAATACTATGTTTTCTGTATATGCAAATACTTTTTTAGTTAAAAGTCGACTTCTATTTATTCTATTAATTAAAATATTAATTTAGGTTTCTTTACTTTTTAAAATATTACTGGATATTTTAGTTTGTTAAATATGTTTGGTAATTATTTAACCAATAGTCTTTAGATTATTTTGTTGATAATTTAATTATTTTAATAATAAATGTTTTATTACTTTCACTTCATCCGCTGCTAGAAATTGCGCAAGTTTGACCCACCCATCAACTTGTAAAGCCAATTTCTATTGCCTATTTTTTCTGTCAGTCAACGAAATCGTTGGCTCATTCTTCCTTCTCATTGGCTATTTCCTCTATCAATCACGCGGCTCTCTTCGCGCTTCCTGCTCACACCCATCTTTTAGCGCCCCACAGCGGTGCGTGCGTATTAGCAGGACGGCGGCTGACTAGCAGCGCTATGGCGGTGGCAGTGCGAGCTTTACAAGACCAGCTCGAAAAAGCCAAAGAGAGCTTAAAGAATGTGGACGAAAATATAAAGAAGTTAACTGGGAGGGACCCAAACGAGTTACGGTATGCGAATGAAACTTTACTGTTTTCTGTAGGACGTTTAGCTGAACGGCTAACAAGCGAGACGTAGCTTGTTAGCCTAGCAAGGGTGGCATGCTAATTTCACTTGAGTGTTGCTCAGCGCCACAAATATTATTGGTTTTAACTAAAATATTGTGAATTCATCGACTTGCAAATTTTGTTTATAATTATTTTTAATTCATTCAAATCATTCGATTTTTACTTAAGGCGTAGCTCTCTCGCTGTGCTAGTTAAATGCTAGTTCAGCCATGCTGTCTGGACCCAAGGTATCGTTAGCTGAATTAGCAAAACTAGCAAGAAAAATGCGGTCGTGTAAATCCTCTACCCCCCTCCCCCGCCCCCCCAAAAAAGAGTAATAAATGTAATAAAGTGTAAATGTGTTAACATTCCGCAAGAGCGTGACTGTGACTACCAGAAAGCCGAGTTTGAGCCTGTATGTTGAAAACCAAGTGCCCTAGGTTATGAGGAGAGTTTTTTGGCTCCTACCCTGTGTAGTGCACGTTTGTTTATTCAGGACGCAACCGTTGTACGATAGATAAATAACTAGATGAATAGATAGATGCTTTATTGATCCCGACGGAAATTACAAACATCCAGTAGCAAGAGAGTAGCACTCTTGCTAGCTCAACTACATGTCTATTGTATCAAATCGACTGATATGACTAAAAGAAAGTAAAATATAAATAATGTGCCTGCGTGTAAACACATACATGCTGCCAATCGAATTTTTTTAAAATCTAATTAATCAGTCATGAACTTACTGTGATTAATCACAATTTTAAAATACTCAATCTTGCTAGTGTTATAAACGTGCAGTGTAGGAATAAAGCAATGCATGTCAAACTGTTTTATAATATCTCCAAACGTTGTCATTTAGCAAATGTTAAATTAAAATCTCTCGAATAGTAGACCCCTTGCAGCAGTGATCATATTGTAAGCCCTGTAGGTTTCTATAGAGGCTATTGTGTCCGTACCATCTCCTTTTCAACTTTGAGAAACTGGGGAGCGCAAAACGTCCTTCTGTTTCTAATGTGCACCGAGTGAATAATGAGCAGTTTTGTCATTGATTAAATGTGCTGTTTCACTGAGGTAGCTATGTTTACTTGCTGATATCCAGTGGTCTCCAGTAAGTGCAATAAAAGTAGCTTCTGCCACTTTCAGAGCCATTTCAGTGTCTTACATTTCAAAAACGTAGCTCGAGCACACATCTTTCGTTATATCCAAACTTGCATCTGGAAGCTTTTTATAACAAGACTTGCTGTTCAGCACACCTGGTGATGTTTTCTCAGTCATATTATTATGTGTTACACTGTGCTGTGATTATGGGAAGCCATAAGGGTCAAACTTTTGTCATGTAATTAATTGCTTTAAAAAAAAAAAAGTAACGCATTAAATTTCCTAGATTAATCACATGCATTAATTTTGACACATCTTATAGCGATTAGTTATGTACCAATTAAAATTTACAACAGTGCAAAAACTCAAAAGATAGCTAATAATTATAATTATTAATAATTGACATATAACAAATATAATTGGGGGTCAAATTAGGTTAGGGTACATAAATGGTAGAAGTCTGTTATAAAGGAAAAGTTGCATGACTACCTGAGAATGAGTAACAGCTTTGGGATTGCCCTGACCAAGAATCCCAATCACGTTCAAGGCTCCAAAAAGATGTGTTAACAATGTATGTTTTTCTGAATCTCTGCAAAGCGGCTTTGTGGGGTGGGTGGTCTGCCACTGAACATGCTCTTCTGCTTGGTAAATTGAACAGTTTATTAGTAAGCTTGTGCAATAACAAGACCATAGAGGATTAAATTGTCCAGAAACTGTCATGTGTTTGTAGTGTATTTGTTTATGTTCCTTTTCTGATAGGATCCTCTGTGTGTGTTAGTCAATGGCGCCTTTTCATAGTGTTTTCATCATGGTTGAATTTGTGCGATTTTCTTGGCAGGCCGGGTCAGACCAGACGGCTTTCCCTTACAGGTCCAGGTGGAGGAGGTAGGGGCAGAGGAATCAACATATTGAGGTATGTTTAATATCCTTCCAAATAAGGATTCTGGAAATGTTATGATTAAAGGCTTGAGTTTGATGAGCATGTTGTCTGTCTGAAGGCGTGGACTCTCCGATGGCGGTGGAGGACCCCCAGCCAAACAGAGGGATGTAGAAGGGGCACTCTTGAGGTATAAAACTTGGATGACGGCTAATAAACCAAAATGGTTCTCACATCAGATCGCTTGACCCACATACCCCTCCACCTCCAAAGTTTGCATTAATGTTTTTTTTCCCCCCTTCTCCACAGGCTGGCAGGGGATCAGCGTGCCAGGAGAGATTCACGGCATGACAGCGACGCTGAGGATGAGGACGATGTCAAAAAAGTAAGTGCCCAAAATAAATGACACTTTGCTTAAAATTAACATGAATTATTAGCAATTAATTACTCGCACCTCATATTCGGTTGTGTAAATACAAAATTAGATGTTGGGGTTTGTTATGAGCTCCACTCACTTCAACGTGACGATGTGTGTTTAACTTTTTACTTCATGCAGCCAGCGTTGCAGTCATCAGTAGTCGCTACCTCCAAGGAGCGCACACGTCGAGATCTTATTCAAGATCAGACCATGGATGAGAGAGGGAAGCAGAGGTAGGAGGCTCATCCAGTTATATTTATTCACAACTCCGTACTAATTCTTAGTTATAGCAGACTTCATATTGTACCTTGCTCTTCACTTCTCCATACAGCATACCATACTCTGTTTTATTTAAAAGAACATTGACTTGTATGTTAAAGGACAAAAAAAAAACTTGTTTTAGAGTCATAAACTTGTATATCTGATTTTAATTTCACATGAATTATGCTTTTCACACACCATGATGCGTCATCTTCATAATAAAATTGAGTTTCACACTTTGCTATTTTTTTCCCCTCCCCTGTAGAAATCGCCGCATGTTTGGCCTGTTGATGGGAACGCTGCAGAAATTTAAGCAGGAGTCGACCGTGTCCACAGAGAGGGTATTTTAAGAAAGTCTATTAACTTTTCATTAGTTTGTTTAAAATTTTTTTTCTTGCTATAATTTATTCTCTCAATTACAGTTTGTTAATCTGTAGTTCTAATCAAAATGGATTTAAATGAGGGAAGGATAATGTCAGCGTAAAAATAAATAAATAAATAAAAATTAAATCGCCTGTTTTTAGCTTAAAAGACGGCAGGAAATCGAACAGAAGCTGGAAGTGCAAGCAGAGCAAGAGCGTAAGAAAGTGGAGAGCGAGAGACGCGAGCTGTTCGAAGAGAGACGTGCCAAGCAGACGGAGCTCAGGCTTCTGGAGCATAAAGTGGAGCTGGCTCAGCTGGTAATCTTCCACTTTATCCATCATCGTTTAGCTGAATTATGATTTTATAAGCACTCCTGTCATGTTGCTGGCTTAGTGTGGTATCTTGCTGGCTCACCAGGCTTCTGTTTAATTTACATCAATGCAACTTGAGGCTTTAATTAATTAAGTATTGTGTATGTAAAGTCATTTAAAGCCTTTACCATGCTGCAGGTGGACACGTTTTAAGGTTTATTTAAAAAAAACCCGGAACATGTTTAATGTGTAGTGTTTTATTTGTCGCTACTTCATTTATTTATTTACTTATTTACTTTGCCCCCTCAGCAAGAGGAGTGGAATGCCCACAATTCTAAGATTATCAAGTTTATTCGGACAAAGACCAAGCCTCCGCTCCTCTACCTGCCAGGCCGCATATGTTCAGCTACACAGAAGCTCCTGGACGAGTCTCAGAAAAAAATGAATGGTAAAGTGTCCTGTGTACTTCATTTCGTAACAAGTAAAAGTCCCTAATTTTAAAACTCTAAGGAAAAGTTAGTTCAGAAAAGTTAGACATAGCTTGTGATGAGAGGCGTTTAGTGTTTGTTATATTTTTAGAACTCATTAAATCTTTTTTTTCCCTCCGCATGATTTGGTGTAAGCGCATTTAATAGTGGTTGGTTTCATCCTGTGTCAAGATTTTACCTAATTTTGATAGTTTCAGATGCTCATGTTTGCTCTAATCCTACATTATGGTTTAGTGACTTTTAAACAGTGATGTAAGAGAAGGACATTCTCGTAAAAACTGAGAAATTGATGATTTTTTTTGTCCCCTCTTTTTGTTATTTTGTTGGTTTGCAGCTATGTTTGATGAGAGGCGTGAGGCTTTTGCTGAGCACCTGAACAAGATGGAAGCTCGGCCGAGGCGTCAGTCTCAGCGTGCCGGCAAAAAGGAAATGGAGAATGCTGAAGGGCGGAAGAAAGAAGAGGAAGATGAAGAGGAGGGTAAGCAGAAGGAGAGGCTGACAGGTAAACGACATGATGTAGAGATGGAGGATGAGGATGAGGAGGAAGCAGATGAGGAAATGGAAGAAAGGGAGGAGAGTTCAGAGGTCAGGGAACGGGAGGGAGAGGGGGAGAAGGAAGAGAAAGAGGAGGAGGAAGTTATGGAGAAGGATGAGGGAAAGGTAGAAAAAGAGGAGGAGGAAGAGGAGGAAAGGGTGGCTGTGGAGGATAGAGAGGTAGAGGAGAAGATGGAGGTTGAGATGGTAGTGAGGGACTTGGAGCGAGAACAGCAACAGCAGCAGGAAGAGCAGGAGAAGAGTCCAGAGGTAGATGAGGTAGGTAACAACAGGGAAGAAGAGAAGGAGCAAGAGAAGGAGAGCCTCCAGGAAGATGACATCAAATCCCCAAAAACCGCTGACAACGACACACAAGTCCAAGCTGAGGAATCTAAAGATCCTCCTATTGAAGTTTCCTCAGAACCCATAACGAAAGACAGCACAGAGCCAGGTGTTGCTCTTGAGCCCCAAACACATACTGAGCAACCAGAAAAAGACGTAAAGCAGCCACAGGAAGTAGTCATGGAGCCTCGAGAAGCAAAGAAACCCGAGGAGGAGGTGGACGAGGCACGGGGCAGAGCTAAAACCCAGACGTCACAGAACAGGGGCCAGAGGAGCAGCAGCAGCTCCTCCACGAGCTCCTCGTCCAGTTCTTCATCCAGCGGCTCGAGCTCTTCCTCCAGCAGTTCCAGCAGTTCTTCGTCTGCCTCATCGTCCTCATCATCGAGCTCTCGATCACGCAGCCGCAGCAGAGAGCGCCGCAGGAGGAATTCGGAACGGAGGAAGAACGACAGGAGTCAGAAGCCGGGTAAAAGCAGCGGTGGGCACAGAGACAGGAAAGAAAGGTCAAAGGAGAAGGACAGGAAGAGGACGGGTTCAGACGGAAGCAGGTCAGGAAAACGGTCGTCGCGCAGCGACCGGGATCGCAAATCTGACCGAAAAGAGAAAAGGCGCTAAAGGGTGGGGGAGAAATCAATTGTTTTCTTGTTTTGTATACAAATCCGAGTCTGAGAATGTTGTGTATGGAGAGAAATTGCCTTAACATGACTTCCTGTTCTTTTTAAATTATGACTACATACCTGGCCCTTTTTGTTTCTCTTTTTAATTTACTCTTCTCTTGCTTCCTGTGCTTGCTGTCTTAATTTGTAGCTTTTAATAAAGGTTAATTTTACTGTAATGCTAAAATCACGTTGATCTTTCAGCCCTGTTTTCTGATCTGACTGCAGGAGGAGCTCTCATACTGAACTTGAGCATTTTTGACCTCGGTATTGTTGCTTGTCATGTCATGGTCGTATAGTAGTTTTTTTTTTTTTTTTTTCATTTTCTTGCCACTTGTGCAGTTCAGCTATCATTTTTCAGTTTCTCTCTGTAAATGTCAGATGTCCTCTGTGCTGAGGGAAGCACAGCAGCCTTGATTTTGGAGAGGGAGAGAAAGAGCCGTTGACCTTTTTTGTATAATTGAAGCGTAATCATATCTTGTGAGAAACTTGAATAAAATGCAGAAAAAAAATTGTTTTTGGTTTACTTTTTATTATATTTAAAATGCACACTGTTGCACATGAACATTCACCCAAATAAGCAGAGTACATTTTAATACTTAGTTTTAGTTGTGTAGCTATAATTAACACATTTACTTTGTCACCTTTTCCGCAACAGAAGGAAAGTGTTTGAAACAAGTATCAATAAATATCAAATCTAGTAATTCCACCTCTCTGAAGTTCATTTTCATTTATGCATGCGTCTCTTTTAATAAACTATAAAGCAGGGCTCTTCAACTCTAGTCCTGGTGGGCCAGTGTCCTGCACATTTTGTAATTCACCAGCACATTATACCCACCCCCTCAACCTGGTAATTAACAGATTGGGTGAATCAGCTGTCTTTGAGTGGAAGAATCACAAAACTTTGGACATTGGCCCCCTGGGACAAGAGTTGAAAATCTTTGCTATAGAACTTCAAGAACTCTGATGTTTTGGAAGAACAAACTGTAATGTGCAAAAATATTAATGTACATTTATAAGGGTTAAGGATGCATCAAAGACCTATAAGGCCAGGCAGACGCTGTATGGGCTTGGTCAGCTGTTAGCCCTGATTCCGTCTCTCTCCGTCCCAAACCCTGAGGATGCAGATATCGTGCTTGCGAACAAACCAGTTCAGGTCTCTATTTAAACACAATGAGCGAAGCACGCTCTTGGCTTCGGGCTTCTTGTTCAGTCTGTCTGGCCTAATAACGTATAGAATTGTCTATAAAGTCTTGAATTGAAGTATGAATTGAATAACATGAATTGAATACCTATAACATCAAAAGTGCTCGTATATGCTGTAAGAAGGGACCAAAGAAACTATAATACACATCAAAAATGCTCCATAAGGTCTAACAACACACTCATGGTTATATATTGAGTATGCTACAGTTGTTGCACTGTATAGGGGGCTGCTATTTTGCATTTTTAGACCAGTTTATCCTGTATTCAGGGTCATGGGGGGCGGAGGCCAGAAGCCTGTCCCAGGAGACTTAGGGTACACGGTGTGGAACACCCTGGACAGGGTGCCAATCCATCGCAGGGCACACACATACAGTATACACACACTCACACATTACAGGAAATCTGGGAACACCAATTAGCCTAATCTGCAGGTCTATGAACTGGGAGAAAACCCACCAAGCATGGGGAGAACATGCTAACTCCATACGCACAGAGGTGGGAATCGAACCTGAACCTTGGATGTGCCTTGGGTGTTTAGGAATATTGTAGCATAGTATGTGTGCTTTGTGTATTTTAGATGCTATTGTGGGTTTTAAAGGACATTCTAGGAGTCATTATGAGTTTCTAATGTATTATACAATAGATGTTATTGAACAGACTACATGGAGTAATAGCACACAATCAATGCAAATGCACTCAGAGAAGCAAATATATAACTAGTGTGTTTGTGTGTGTGGCTCGTTGTGGAGTTGTGTGCTATTTTTAGTTTTGCTGCTATATTTCTCTTCCAGCCTGTCACATGATTTAAAGCACTTTGTAGAACAAGTTGCTAAATGTTAAGGGAAGAAGCTGTGCTCAAATTACACTGAAGCAGAAAAATGCTAAACGTCGATGTAAAATGAGACATATGGAAGTCCTTGAATCGGTCCATTTTCTTTTTGGGTTATTTTTCCCTTTATAAACTTTTGCTGCTCTCCACATGGTGGCAGTAGAGCTACAGTTGAAAGTGAGTATGATTCGGTGCTGTTGTGTCCCACTGACCCTGGCTATCGGAGGAGATTTTATAGCAGTATCACGCGATGATTTATTAAAAATACACAACCTGCCTTTTCCTCAGGTGTGTCATGGTCTGAATAAACAGCGCTGATGGAAATGAAGCCTTAAAGGCAGTTCCTGTGCTAGGAAACGTTCCGGCTGGCAGTTGGCTGCGGCGGAATGTGAGACGGAGGAAACCTGGGGGGCTGTTGACTTTATGTTTCTGATTCAATATTTACTGAAAATGCGACTCTTTACTTTGTCTCTGTGAATGTAAAATTGAGCAGAAGTCTTCTGAATCATTGCAAGGTGCTGTACACACATTTAAACATTTATTCATTTGTAGGTGCAGTGTAGCGCAGACGATTCATCTTCTGGCGTGTTGTGGCAGGGAAACCCCACTGGTGGACACAGCCTTCAACCTCTGTAAAGGCAGTAACCCTAGCTCAGGCTCGAACCCATGACTCTGGAGCTGAGGGAACAACCGTAGTCTTGAGTAAGTAATCTAGAATGTATATGCAGTATATGATGCCTCTTGTTCATGTCTGCATTTGCCTCCATTTGAAACAAATGATCTCTTTGTAATGAACGAATGAATGATGAAATTAAACTGAGCGGAAAGACCTAAAAAGGGATTTGACGAGCTTTTTCATTTAAATTTTGTGTCTGAAGGCAGAGAGCAAGTTCAGATGTTTATTATTGATGGTTCCTTCATTCACCGCTTTACCTTTGGGCCTGGAGCCGATCCCGTGGAATTAGGACACAAGGTGGGGTAAACCATGTACCCTGCCAACTCATTGCAGGACACAAGCACAAGCACAAACACATAGAGGCAATTAGGAAATGCCACTCATCTTAGTGGGGTGACATTCAAAACCCAAGGATTCGAGCACAGAGATGACAAACCTGGAGACTACAAACCGCCACAGTGCATCGGCGACTCTTTTCCTGGTTAATATTGTATTTACAGGGATTATTTGGTGATGCAAAAGTGAAATCTCACCATTCATCACACACACCTGAGAGAGAGAGAGAGAGAGAGAGTGTGTGTGTTTCTGTGTGTGTGGTGAAGTTTTTCCACTCAGTCAGCTAGCTTTAATATTACCTCAGAGCGAGGTATTATACCTTGAGTAGTCTGTAAGTAAGGGAAGTAACAGCATGTGGACTAATGACATTCATCCAATCAGACGCAGGGGCGGGATTAGTGTTATTAAAATGACAGGGGTGCGTTAAGATCGGGTTGGAGGACGAAATATACTGCACAGAGTGTTCAGCGAAACTGCTCAGTTCAAAGGCAACTGTATGGGGAACAAGTGAATAATGGGTGTTCACTTGGGTCTTTACACAACATATTAATTGTTTCCTGCTTTTACCATCTATTGGACAAGTTATTTGTGCTACCTCAATTCAGCTCTGTGTACTGATCACCGCTACATTGTATTGCACTGTGTCGTGTTTGTTACTGTGTGCACATTTGCACAAGTGCACTTTATGTTGTCTTCTTATATTGTTCTTAGATTTTGGTTTGTTAATTTATGGTGTTAATTTGTTGTCTTAGCTAGTTAGCTAATTAGGTGTCTTAGCTAGTTTTGTTAATTTATGGTGTTAATTTATGTTGTTTGTAGCACCTCGTCTCTCTAGGAACGTTGTTTCATTTCACAGTGTGCTGAACTGTATATGATTGAAATGACGATAAAAACCTACTTAACTTGACTTTCAGTCACTGCTCTGAAAAAAAGTACACGAAAAAAAAATGAAGCTCAAAAAAGAGATTTATATATTATTATCATTATTATACTGTAGAGATGAGACAGTATTACTATGATGCAACAATTTTATATTCAATTTAATTGATAAATACTTGCTATTACATAGTGTAGTAATTTGTACAAAAACTGCACAATAATAATAATCTTGCTGTACATCATGTAAATTGAAACAATTATTTACGAGATATACACATTTCAATACTATACGGTTTCTAATGGTATCAGTTTGTGTGTAAATCAATATTTTCAATTAAAACTTTTCATAGTTTGAAAAAGCCAACCACAGCAGAAGCAATGGGTATCCGAGAAGCTTACCGTATGTTACCATGGTAACACACAGAGGAAGTGACCATCACACTTATGATGTTGCAAGGAGTTTCGAATAATGGAATTTTGTCGAGAGAAGTTCTTTTAACCGACATGGGGAGCACACTCGCAGCAGCCCCTCTTCTTTTTCTGATAATAAGATAATAAAAGTAAAAGTTAAACTCTGAAGATGTTCGACAACTGTTACAAAGCACTGACACTGGAGACTCCTTCCAATCATGTTACATAAACATCTCCACCACTGTTATAGAAAACTGTTACGACACCTTATGGACCAATAACAACACAGAATTAGAACCTATGCTCGGATAAGTACATTATTGGATCCTTATTCTCGATCTGTGTCTCGTTTTTCTCTCAGTCATGGACCTGTCTCTCAGTAATGTTGATGTGAGACCGGTAAACTCGAACGCAGCATCATAGTGAAATGATTATTTATAAATTGTTCTGCAACAACATGGAGTTTATCTTCAGCAACATTGATTCCAAACTTTTGATCGGTAGCGTGTGTGTGCGAGTGCAAAGTGAGCCGTCAGCTTTTCTCTGCCTCATTAGTGCCATGTGTCTGATGAAGCAGAATGATGAAGATCTCCTATCGACCCTCTCTGCAGGAAGAGCTCTGGATAAACAGCGCTCGGAGGGAGACGGGAGACTTTAGCTCACCGTCTTTCTCTCTCACGCTCGATGATTCTTTCCAGCACTGTCTTTCAAATCCTCATGAAGCATCCTGAGTATTTTGATTTAGGTTCAGCTTGTTGACGTACAGTATTTTCTTTAGACTTGTCAGTCGTGGAGTGTTGATAATCAGCCAAGAGTGTTGGAAATATGCCATGCCACATCTCCGGCCAATCTCAACACACCTGACAGTGACAGTGGCTTAGCTAGCTGGACACGTCTAAGTGGGAGATAAAGTGATATTACTGACTCCTGCTGCTAGAGAATAAAGACTGAACCATGTTCTCCATCAGTCTGACGCAGCAAAGTTCCTGAATCGAAAAGCTCTGAGACAGTAAAAAAAACCTTCACTCTCTTTCAAATGAAAAAAATCTTTTTATTATTAAATCTATTCATTCTTCTACAAGCAATAGTTGGAAAATGAAGACACGTGGCCAAAAAGAACCTGTTTTTTCTGCTAATGAGCTGCTAGTGCAGAGCAAGAAACACCCCCTGGGGACGTGTATGTCCTAGAGAGCATTTGATTGAACGAATACAAAATTAGTGTATATATGGGGGCCCCGAGTTTTGCCACGGCAAGCACCACTCACATTTTCTTCAGGAAATGTACCGCTCTAGTTTTTTAATATATATTTTTTAATTCCCTAAATAAACTATTGTTAGATAATAGTTTGTATATATAATAGAATTGTTTTTATATGGTTACAATACCATCTATGAGACATATTTAATCATAACTTTGACACTGATTTTCAATTCAGAAACATGTTACATCTCCCCTGTGGCTGTCCATTTAGCACAGGGAAAGATATGGAATGGCAAATGTGGAGATTTTACAACAGGAACACACTCGAGAACATCCTCAGCCGTGAGAAGAATGCTGCCGAAGTGATTTGCCCTGAGATTTACACGCTCTGCCGAATCATGGCGGTTAGCTGGCTCGCCAGCATGCTAACTAGCAAGCAATCTGCTCTCACAGATCCATACATATCCTCTCAGAGCAACAACAACGGTAACATATCAAAGTCAAGTAAAGGTAGACAGTTTTCTCAGACTGCCTGCTTCACGTCAAACCCTGGCCTAACCAAGAACTCATTTAATGGGCCAAACATGTGGCAATGGCTTGGAGCAAGGTCAGGACTGTACAGGGGATGTGCAAATGGTGCTGGTGAATTACGGACAGACAGATGTGTCTCCCCTGCAAGTTGGTGAGAAGTTATCCATCAGTTTTCAAGGATCAGATGTTCAATTGGTTGAATGTTCACAGGAACTTCTTTAAAACGTTTGCATCATTCAAATATTTTACTGCGGCTAAGGGTCTTATCGTACTGTAAATGTCAATCACTGTTGCATCTTTATTCATGAGAAGTTTAATCAAAAGTCCCCGTTTGACTTGAACGCCCCTCATATTTTCATAAACAAGTAGATCAATAGTGTATGGATTCAACGAGCTAACCTTGGAGACTTTATAAGAATATACTCTTCAGTTATATGAAATGAGAAAAGCAAGCCTGTTTGTTAGCAGATGATAAAAAGATTCTTTATTTTTACTTTATGAAAGTGAGCTTGTTTCGTTGTGCCGCTGAGAGCAGAACAAATCGATTGCTGGAGAACTTTTAATGCAGCGCTGTCCCTAATTTTCCGTGTATTTTGTGCAGACGTCCCTTGTCAGCGGTCAGCGTTTTCCCTTCCTCATTTAAGGCTGAAAAGTCCAGTGCTCAGATCAATAGGCAGACTTTTTTCCCGTGAGCTTCAAAGACAGGGAGATCGTGCAGGGCTTAATGAAAGTGCCAGCTCTCAGCCAGCGTGTTTGTGTGCGTGTGTGAGTGTGTCCCTTAGTGCTGCCTTCCTGCTGATGATGAGCTCATATGTGTCAGCTGGGCCTCTTAAATAGTTTGTCCTTAAACAGCTGAAGATCCAGTAAAGCTCCATGGTTAGAAAGGAGCTCAGGATTTTTTAGAGGTTTCATGCATTTAATAGTTATGAAATATTTATCAAATAATTGTATACAGTTAAGATAAGATGCTAAACTTAGGAAATGTTTAGTTCCTCTATATATCTGTCAGAATGTTGGGGTCAAATGATGTGAAAATCTGTATATCTGTATAAACCAGGATTAGGGGTTCCAGTGGGGGTCAATATTTATGGAAGCCCTTAAGGGTGAGTCGAAATTGAACTTGAATAGGTTTTTTTGCTCTCATTAAGATTAATTCCTTTTATTTTAGAATGTACAGTAGACTCAAGTATGAAGGATGCTTTCATGTTTTATATAACGATCAGCCAAAACATTAAAACACCCTGGTTTTGGGTTACCCTTGTGACACGAGGAAAGCTCTGGCCCTTGGGCTGTGGCTCTGCAGAGCTTCGCCAGGTGTACTGTGGTGTCTGGCACCAGGAAGTTGGCAGTGGATCTTTTGCGTGCTTTGAGTTGTGGGGTGGGGCCTCTGTGAATCGGACTTCACAGAAGCATCCCATGGGTGCATGATCGGATTAGGCTCTGGGACGTTTAGAGGCCAGGTTGGTGGCCTTGAGGCGTTTGCCTGCTGTACCCCATGGGTCAAGGACCTTTATGCTCTGGTGCCTTTCTATCTTGGCCAGCTTTGGCTTTTTCTGTGATTTGTGCTGCATTGGCTTTTCTGTGGGATCGGACAAGATGGGCTGGCCTCTGGTCCCTGCGGGCATGGGTGAGTCTTGGGTGCCCATGATCCTGTCACCAGTTTGCTGGTATATAATGGATAATTAATGTTATTCAGTTCCCCTTGCAATGGTCACAGTATTGTGACTGATCAGTGTATATTTACAGTCAGACACACAGTTTTTGGGGAAAAAAATGCTTTCTTTTGGTATTTTGCCTCTATACAGGACGACATTGAATTTGAAATGAATTACCCGAAGTCAAAAATTTCAAATTTAATTCAAGGGGTTTGACGACGGTGTGGCATTAACTATTCAGGAATTACAGCAATTTATATTCGTATATCCCATTTTTTGGTGGCTCATAAATGATGGAACAAATGGTTGGCAAGCAGTTGCATGGTCAGGTGTGGGCTGTTCCCTCATTAGTCCATGACTAACCAAACAGATAAAAGGCCTGGAGGTGGTTCTGAGTGTTACATTTGCATTTTGTAGCTATTCACTCAAACTCTAGACATAAGGTGTCTATGCAACTGAAGGTTGCGATCAATAAGCTGAAAAAAAATAAATAAAATAAAATAAACCCATCAGAAAGATAAATATTGTGAGTGGCCAATACAGCATTTTTTAAAAGAAAGGATTAATTGGCCAGCTCAGCACCAGAAAATTACCTGGAAGACCACGGAAGAGAACTGAAATGGGTGATAACAGAATTCTGTCCATAGTGAAGAGCACCCCTTTCACAATATCTATCCATGGCAAGAACACTCTTGAGGAGGTAGGCGTGTCATCATTAAAGTCTACTTTAAAGAGTCGGCTTCATCACGTAAATTAATGATGTTTTGAATTAAAGCTGTAAGACCTTATTTGTTCTCGTCGTGAGTTTTTCATTTAAAATTGACTGTTGTTGTGTACAAAGACCAAATGCCACAAATCGTACATTTGTTCAAAAATCTCTGGGCCTGACTGTATGTGAGTTTGCATGAAAGAGTGGTTTAGTATTTAGCGCCCCAAGACTCTGGGGTTCGAATCTTGCCTCCAGTCTGTGTGTGTGTGCATGTGTGTAATTTGCATGTTCTCCTTGTGTTTTTTTTGCAGGTGCAGTTCTGGTGCTTATATTAGAAAAGAAAATCCAGCAAATCTGTCATGGAGACTTGATTTAAAGCTGGAATTGAATCGCACAGTAATTCAGTCAGTGTGATCGGAGCATGAGCGTCTCCTAGAAATCAATAAGATGAGTGTTTGTGTTGGCAGCGGATGGAGCTTGCAGTGAACACTGACACTAGTGCTGTGAATGACACTCCTGTAATGTTTGTAATGTGTTTAAGGTGTTTGATTTACTCTCCAAGTGTCAGATGTGTTTTCACATTGTCTCAGATTTATTTGGACTGTTGCTGTCACTTGGGGAAAAAAAGCACATGTACCAAGATATTACATGCACACTTTGAGGATTCTTTAAGGGTTAAGTGGACAAAAAAAGGTTTTAGCTTCTAAGAAGGTTTTAGTTGGTTCTATACAATAAACAAATCATAATAAGTAATAATTTGGAGTTGCATGCAGTTACACTTAAAGGTTTTTCAGAGGTTGTTTAAGGGTTCTTTATGGGTTTCTAAAGCATTGTGACACCCTATAATTATATAGTTGCTTTCAGTATTCCGATTGTAACAGCCCCTAGGTAAAAGTTGGAATATGGACTCAAACTATAACCTTCTACCAGCTTGTGTTCTAGCTTAGTGTCAGTCATCACAATACATATTTATGGGATATATCTATTAAAAATACATGTGTATCAGTCAAATCTGTCATCTCTGATCTGTTTCAGCATTTCATTTTAATATTAGTTTGAGCTCAAACCTGTAAGTCTTCAGTAGTTAGCAGGAGGAGACAAATACTCGCATATCTCAAGACACCTTCACAGGATGCTTCTGTCTGGAGGCTTGTGGAGAGAAACTTCAGAGGAGCTCGAGGAGACGGTGCAGGTTGGCCGTGACAGTGCTCTGACACTCTCGCCCGAAGGAGCTGCTGAGAAAGCGAGAGAGAAGCAGAAAGACTCTTCACCTCTCTGTGTGGACCTTCATCACAAACATTTGACTTTCTAGCCGTAAGCGGAACAGAATCGCCGATACACTTAAGTGGTATGAGTCCTGCGGAGCAACGGAGCAGGCTCTCAGGGTTCATGTTTCTGCCCTGAGAGCAGATACTCCTCTATTCCTTTGGTGTTTCAATGAAAGTTAAAGTGAACTTTGAAAAGTAACACAAAGGCCCTGAACTGCTGCGAGTTTAACGATTCACACAGAGAATGCTAAAAAAAATATAACACAACAATGACAGCATGGTGGCGCAGTGACAGCAGGTAATGTCATCAGCGTCGTCTCACAGTTCCTTCCTGACCTCAGGTTATCCTGACCCATCCTTCATGACAAAAGGTTGCGATCATGTCTGTCTCTAACCAGAAAAAGTTGAGTACCTCAAACAAACTGAGTTAATAAGACGTGAGTCACCATGATATATATAAGTGGCAGGGATTATTTGATTAACAAGCTGATGAGAAAAAATAGTGCACGTCTGTGCTTCTCCATTGTATAGAATTAACAAACTATACTCATTTGCATTTTGATAGTTTATTACACAGATATTTGTGAAACTCAGCTAGATATCCAGAAGAATCGCTTCTTTATGGAATACTTGCACTTTTTACTTAAAATACATTTTGGAGCTTATAATACTAAAATTAAATGGTACTTCTACTTGTAGTCGGGTACATTTTTAGACAAGTACTTTTCCTTGGGTATTGAGTTTGTGTACTTCTGTCACCTCTAGATATTTGACAGAAAATCAAAAAGATGTACATTATACGTTCAAAAAGACGTACATAATTTTTAGACGTAAAAATTTTATTTTTATAGTGCTTTTGACAATTATCGTCACGAGGCAGATTTACAAAATAAAAAAAAATTATGGAAGTTTGTATGGAATGTGAATGTGTATGAATCAAAATGATTAGATTGTCCCTGATGAGCAAGCCGAGGGTGACAGTGGCAAGGAAAAACTCCCTGAGATGGCAATAGGAAGAAATCGCTGATTGGCTTTTTTCTCCAAACTCTAGTGCAAGTGAATTATTCTTGAAACCCACTCATTACACACACTCAACTGGTCTCAACACACCACATGCACGAATTAGTCTCGAAACATGTGCATTAGAAGCCATGTATGCCCAATTTAGAAGCTATGCATTTCCACATTAGAAGAATTGCTCAACTCGCCATCAAGACTTTGAAGGCATTCGAAGCAGTAAAACATTGTCATTTCTTTATAATCCTACAGGTGGTACACTTTAAACAATTCCCACACACTGTCTTCCAATGTGATAGGAGTGGATTACTTGCTAAGTTTGTTTAGAAATAATAATTATGGCGGATGACAGGGATACGCTTTGCTCAGTAAAATCTCGATTTTTTTTTTTAGTTTAATTAGAAGTAAATATAATGTTATACTCTTGTATTTGAAGTTAGTTTGTATTGTTTAAATGTGTGCTTTGTTTATGAGTGAGAAAACTAATATTATAAGGAATAAGCAGCATTTGAGTTTCAAGGTCTTAAAATTGTAACAAAATTGCAAATAGTGTAATATCAAACCAGGATATTTATAGAATCGTGATATTAATCGAATCGGCACCTGTGTAGCATGATAATATGGTATCAGGTTGTGACTGGTGATTCCAATCTCTACTATTCAGCTTGAACGTGAATAGTAGAGATTGGACATCACTCATCCAAAAAATGTTTAAATAATTACAGAGTAATCCAATGCTCAGTTTGCGCTTATAAAATATATAGTCCAAAGTACTTCATTATTTTGCTTTGGAAATCTTTTTTTTGCAACACCGTTTTTATTTGGTGTAGCACTTAATAACTTAATAACATAGCCTACAAATAAAGCGCACAATTATCGTAGCCAATCAAATTACACAAACACTGTCCTCTGATTTCAACATCAGTTTTATTTATTAGACATCTTAGCTTCTGGAATAAATATATTGAACTGGTATCAGATTTATTGTGCTGTTATCAGACTATTCTCAACATTTGCATGCTCTCAGTTATTTCTTCTCATGCTAACCAAATAAGCCACACCCCTTCATTGAGAAGAGATAAAAGACTGACCATTTTGACTGAATAAAG
The DNA here is from genome assembly GCA_030347435.1 of Clarias fuscus. Classification (NCBI taxonomy): domain Eukaryota; kingdom Metazoa; phylum Chordata; class Actinopteri; order Siluriformes; family Clariidae; genus Clarias; species Clarias fuscus. The sequence goes on from CM059216.1 coordinate 5,848,711, forward strand.
TTATTCACCTGCAGTGAAAATATCAGCTGAGTAAGATCTGACAAGAGAGTTCTAAAATCTGCTGTAATTTTACTGTTTACTGCTTTTTAATTTTACACCCCGTCCCCTTCCCGGAAATGCTCATTATTCCTCGTCGGAGTTGGCAGGTCTGCAATTCCCTGGCTGCTATTTTTAAACGCCGGCGCGCCTCAGGTGAGGTTTTTATCCCTGTGCCGCTCATCCAGCTCCCATCAAAGAGATAACTCCAGTTACCATGGCAACCCCTTCTCCTGCTCCTCCGCTCTCTGTTTGTCTGGACCGAGCCTCTCTGATACTGAGCATTAGCAGAGAATCAGCTGCTGTCGCTCCTCAGAATTTTTTTTCCATCTGGAAAACCCAGAGATTTAAGATGCTGCACTTTTCATGCTTGAAATTAAACCTCTTAACCTTTATGAGAGTAGAGTTGCGTGTATGAATGGAGACAGAACCGCGTCATCCAGTTCATCATCAAGAAAACAATCAAAAGGTTCAATCCAGAACTGATCCAGGAACTAATGAGTTAATGAACATGAATCTTTCCGTAAATTATCAGTAAGTTAAAAGTTGATTGTTTTCTCAATTTATTCCTCAAGAAGGAAATTACAATTGTAGATAAATGATCCGTTAGAACAGTTTGAGTTTTATTAAAGTTTGAGTTTGAGTTTTATTAAAGAGATTTATGACAGTTTCTGGAGTTGTGATTAGGAACAAATATAGATCTATCAAGAAAAGTTCCTCATTCCACCTCTAATCTATACATTGCTTCACTAATTTGTATAATGGTAAAATCTACTAAATATTTTTCCCATCACTGGCCCTGCCCACTTTACACACGTGGACAAAATTGTTGGTACCCTTCGTTCAATGAAAGAAAAACTCACAATGGTCACAGAAATAACTTTAATCTGACAAAAGTAATAATAAATAAGAATTCTATGAATGTTAACCAATGAAAGTCAGACATTGCATTCAACCATGCTTCAACGTAATTATTAAAAAAATAAACTCATGGAACAGGCCTGGACAAAAATGATGGTACCCCTAACTTAATAGTTTGTTGCACAACCTTTTGAGGCAATCACTGCAATCAAACGATTCCTGTAACTGTCAATGAGACTTCTGCACCTCTCTGCAGGTATTTTGGCCCACTCCTCATGAGCAAGCTGCTCCAGTTGCTTCAGGTTTGAAGGGTGTCTTTTCCAGACAGCATGTTTCAACTCCTTCCAAAGATGCTCAATAGGATTGAGGTCAGGACTCATAGAAGGCCACTTTAGAATAATCCAATGTTTTCCTCTTAGCCATTCTTGGGTGTTTTTAGCTGTGTGTTTTGGGTCATTGTCCTGTTGCAAGACCCATGACCTGCGACTGAGACCCAGCTTTCTGACAGTGGCCTGCACATTTCTCTCTAGAATCCCTTGATAGTCTTGAGATTTCATTGTACCCTGCACAGATTCAAGACACCCTGTGCCAGATGCAGCAAAGCAGCCCCAGAACATAACAGAGCCTCCTCCATGTTTCACAGTAGGGACAGTGTTCTTTTCTTGATATGCTTTATATGCTGATTTTTCCGTCTGTGAACATAGAGCTGATGTGCCTTGGCAAAATGTTCCATTTTTGTCTCATCTGTCCATGGGACATTCTCTCAGAAGCTTTGTGGCTTGTCAACATATAGTTTGGCATATTCCAGTCTGGCTTTTTTATGATTTGTTTTCAACAATGGTGTCCTCCTTGGTCGTCTCCCATGTAGTCCACTTTGGCTCAAACAACGATGGATGGTGCGATCTGACACTGATGTTCCTTGACCATGAAGTTCACCTTGGATCTCTTTAGAAGTCTTTCTGGGCTCTTTTGTTACCATTCGGATTATCCGTCTCTTTGATTTGTCAACAATTTTCCTCCTGCGGCCACGTCCAGGGAGGTTGGCTACAGTCCCATGGATCTTAAATTTCTGAATAATATGTGCAACTGTAGTCACAGGAACATCTAGCTGCTTGGAAATGGTCTTATAGCCTTTACCTTTAACATGCTTGTCTATAATGTTCTTTCGAATCTCCTGAGACAACTCTTTCCTTCGCCTTCCTCTGGTCCATGTTGAGTGTGGTACATACCATGTCACCAAACAACACAGTGGCTACCTGGAGCCCTATATATAGGCCCACTGACTGATTACAAGATTGTAGACACCTGTGATGCGAATTAGTGGACACACCTTGAATTAACATGTCCCTTTGGTCACATTATTTTCAGTATTTTCTAGGGGTACCATCATTTTTGTCCAGGCCTGTTCCATGAGTTTATTTTTTAAAATAATTCCGTTGAAGCATAGTTGAAAAGCAATGTCTGACTTTCATTGGATAACATTCATAGAATTTTTTTAATTATTACTTTTGTCAGATTAAAGTTATTTCTGTGACCATTGTGAGTTTTTCTTTCATTGACCGAAGGGTACCAACAATTTTGTCCACGTGTGTTGTCCACTCTGCCTCCTATTTTTGTGAAAACATCTACTCTGCCTCCAGTATGACCAAAGCAGTGGTGGTGTTTTTGTGAAGGACAAACCTTGTAAGTGCGCTGATTAAGAGTGGAATATGGGTGAGGCGATCTATGGTCCTCTGTTTGACCCTGTGACAATGAGTGTGACAATCTCAAACATGACCCCGGTCAGGCTTGCTTCGGGAAGTTCGTCAGCCCCATGAGAGCTATCCTGCTTGAATGCAAGAGCTTCAATGCTACACATTCTTTCTATTTGTAGACAGACTTTAATGGTTATAAACATTACAAACAGATGCTTAATGTTAACTTTAAGTGTAAAGATGGCGATAATAGTCGCACTGTCTTTTCCACCACAGAACGGCTGAGATGCTCTGAGTGTGGGGACGTCAGGCATAAAAGGCTGAGCTTCCGCACGGAGCTGTGCAGCTGAGGAGCTCAGAGGGGGAACTCGCCGAGGCTACAGCAGCAGCAGCAGGCGAAAAGACAGCCGGCAGGAGATCACCGGTGAGCCGGAGCCTGGAGTAGGTCTTACTAACCCCCAGATCAGTCAGTGATGAACACAACCACAGCACTGAAACTGACACTGCACCCAGCACTGATATGAACATCGATAACACTGAAAACAAACTGACTCCCCAACAGGAATTAACAGTGACCACGTACCTAATGTCTCCAATGAAGAGGGACAACAGCCACAGGGAAGCACACAACCATCAACCACTAATGACATACAGAATGCCACATACAGCGTGCCACAGTGAGTCTGAGTTTACAAGAGAGGAGACGATATCCACCACAGGGAAGAAGCAGAGTGTAACACACGCGCACACACACACACACACACACAAACACACGCACGCACGCACGCACACACACTTCTACTGCTGTCCAAATGAGAAAATTGAAATATTGTAAGAAAATTACTTCGGACTAGGGACAACTGGTCGAACTGGTAACAAAAAATTTAAACTAGTTAAAGTCTGTAAAAACATACAGCAAACGGCAGCTGAAAGGAAAGCAATGAACAAGCCATAGACTATGAACACGAATGTGAACTTATAGGGACTGATTGACTAAAACAGAATCATGACTGAGAAATGGGTTGGGCATTTGTGGTACAGAGTGGGTGGTGGTGGGTAGAAGTTCTCTCTCTCTCTCTCTCTCTCTCTCTCTCTCTCTCTCTCTCTCTCTCTCTCTCAGTGTAACAGTATCTGAAGAGGATCTGCTCTTCTGTCAGTCACTTGGTCCCTGCAGCGTGTAATCAGACAGATCATCAGCAGATTACAAACCACTGCAGCCTGAAAACATCAAAGACAGAGTAGGGATGAGTTTGACAAAGTCTCTCTCTCTCTTTAAAGATTTAAAGGTGCTTTATTGGCATGACAAATATTTACATTGCTAAAGCTTAGAAATAAGTTACAAGAAAATAACAGGAGTAAATGTTAAAAAAAGAAAACAAAAAATTTTTACAAGTATAATATAACAAGTATATAACAAAAAAAAAAACAAGTATAGATAAGGATAAATAAATGCATATAAAATTCAAGAGTACAGACATTTAGTTACAGTCAAAGGTAAGACTTTACTTGAAATTTTACTTCGAAAGCATATATACATATATGTACATAATAATAATAATAATAATAATAATAATAATAATAGCAACAAATACAAGTACAACAATTAAAAATAACGCAGGAAAAACAGACATTTAGTGAAAATATATTAGATATTATTATATTTCTAAAAAGAAGAAAAAAAATTGCAATAAAGTACCTAATTGTCACAAATGTTACATTTTATGAGATTTTGAGAAGCAATTAATGGAAAGAGAAAAAAAGATGAGTACCAATACTTTTGGACTTGACTAACTGTAAGAGGTGGATTTCTTCACGCCAAGAGCCAAGAGATTAGCGTCAAGAGCCGTTTATTACAATGTGATAAATTACCTTCTGTAAAAGTGCTGGATGATAATTAGACCTTTGAATTCTTACTTACTCAATCTCTCTCTCTCTCTCTCTCTCTCTCTCTCTCTCTCTCTCTCTCTCACACACACACACACACACACATGCACGCACACGTTTTCCTTGAACAGGGGTTGTCTTTCTGATCCATACACACCCTGCTTCTCATTTACACTGCCCATTTTTCACTTGTCTACAGCATGTGATGCTTCAGCCCCTCTGTAATGAGCTTCATCTCACACACACACACACGCTTTTATAAATAAAAATATAATTAAATAATTAATTTTTAATTACACACTACAGTATACACCAGAAGTGAGTACAGCCCTGAGCAATACTATTTAAATGTCACATGATTCTATATCACAAGTAATCACAAGCTTTCAGTAACTACATTACTTTTAAATTGACAAGAAGAATATTTTCTCTCACGGACGGATCTCAAACAAATACAGTGGAACCTTGGATTGCGAGTAATGTGGTTTGCGAGTGTTCCTCAAGACGAGCAAAGATTTTTACTAAATATTGAGTTGAAAAATAAGCCAGTCTTGGTTTATTATGTAGCAAGCATGCGCTTCTTGTCTTCTCGCCTTCACACACACACACACACACACACACACACACACACACACACACACACACACACACACACACACACACACACACTCTTTCTCTGTAACGGAAACACTGCTCTGACGCGATTCTTTTCAAAGGTAAAGTGCAGGTTAATTTGTTTTATTTTTACATTACATCTGTGATTCCGTTAGTGTGCGCTCACTCGAGTGTCATTAGAAAGATTACTTGTTTATTTTCCTGATAAAACAGTGTTTACGTTAGTTCGTGTGTGCGTGTGTGTGAAACTCAAATAAGAGAGGGGTACTGTGTAAGATGAGAAGAGAGAGAGGGGAGAGGCTTATTACTCCTCTCCTCTTACTTTAGCTTCACACACACACACATTTGTTTTTTTTTTTACTTTATATTTTGTATTAATTACTTTTATGTTCTATTTTTTGGGACTGTGGAACGAATAATTTGAGTTTCCATTATAATGGAAATAATTACAAGTGTTTTGATATATGAGCATGCTTTTGATATATGAATTATGCTCGCAATTCAAGGTTCCACTGTACTTTTATGTGGACTTGAGAGACACCAGTTGACACAGATAATGTAGAAAAATTACGTCTAAATTATGTCTTTTCAAAACAAATTATTAAAATAAATTCTACAGGCAGAGTGTGGATCATTTTTCTCTCACCCTCGTATACACAGCTATATTTTATACATATTGCAAAACTAGTACACAATCTATCCAGAACTGGTTGACAACACAGCAAAGCAAATTGTCTTGTTGCACTTGTCAGGGAAATGAACAAATTTGACTGCAAAATGTTGTAAAGATGGAAAAAAGTTGCGGGAAAATTTGTGGAAACAGTAGTAAAGCAGTGCAGCAGTAACAAGGAAGTACTGGATGAACCATGGTACCACTAATCAGAGCCGCAGGGGACTTCCTGATAAAATGACACCACGGATAGTGTGCTACTCACACAATCTAACTCTGAAAAACAGTCAAGTGAGTGCTTCAGACTTGGCACAGGGGTTATCAATGGAAATCGAAGTTTCTGTGACAGCTCAGACAGTGGGAAGGACTTTGCATATCATTGCATGTAAGTTGCGTCAACCTTGGATGACGTCTAAGAAAAAAAAATCAGTTCTTGCTCTTCAGCACAACACTGGAAGATTAAAGTTTAATAAAGAACATGAAAAGAAGCCTGATGCACACTGGGAGCAAATTCTTTGGTCGGATGAAACCGAGATTAATTTTTTTGGATCACCAGGTCCAGCATGTTTGCCATGAACCTGGCCAGGACTCTGAGAATGAATACACAGTCCTTGACAGTGAAGCATGGAGGTGAGAGTGTGATGATATGGTGTGATGATATGGGGCTGCCGGAGTGTGAAAGGTGTTGGGAAGATGTCATTTATAGATGCCACTATGACTGCTTGTAGATTGACAAACATAGTGGCTGACAGGATGATTTCCAGTCTCCAGAAGCTGAGGTAGAAGTGAACTATGCATAGAGTATGATAACGATCCAAAGCACATTGCCCAAATCACACAGGAGTTTCTAAAGAAGAAAAAAGTTAAAAGTTTGAGCTGGCCAAGTTTGCTTCCTACCTTGAATTCAATAGAACACTTTTGGGGTATTTTAAAGGGAAACATCGAGCAGTATAACCTCTTTAGCTAAAAAAGGTCTCAGAAGAATTGCAGAATATTTCTCCAGAACTTTGTGCGACATCAATATACTCCATTCTGACTGGGATTGAGGGCTATACTCACTTCCATTGAAGGAAAAACCTTCAGATTGTCAGCTGACCTCATTGTTTTGGCACATGGTTTAAGCAAATGTTGCTGAACCTAGACCTGACCTACAGAATCAACCCACTTCCCCCACACCTCCCATTAGAATAGAATAGTCTTTATTGTCATTGCAACAAGTACAATGAAATTAAAAGTGCCACCCCTCAAAGCAAAAAATAAAAATAAAATAAAATAAAAAACAACTTTGAGTTACATTCAGTTATTGCATGATCCACAGTGTTTTTTTGTTTTGCATTAATTACATAAATTGCATTAATTGCAGATAATGCATGAATAATAGATTCTTATTGCACACAATTTGCACTTTTTTATAGCAGCATTCAGTGCACTTAGGATAAAAACTGATTTTAGATCTACTGGTTCTTGTTTTTAATGTTCTATACTCTGCCCGACGGCAGTAGATCAAACAGTTGATGTCCCGGGCATGGATCATACTTCACAATTTTATTGGTCTGTTTGAGTCAGTGGGAACTGTGTAAGTTTTCCAAGTTGCTGAGAGGGCAGCCAACGATCTTCTGGGCCATTGTGATGACCCTCTGCAGTGCCGTTCACTAGGTCACAGTGCAGCTCCTGTACCACACACACATGAAGTATGTCAGTATGCCCTCAATGGATCATTAATAAAAAGACACCAGCAGTCTCTGGGAGATGTTGTTCTTCCTGAGCATTCTCAGGAAGTGCAGTCTATGCTGGGCCTTTTTCAGAATCTCGGAGGTGTTTACGCCCCAGCTTAGATCCTCCTCAACATGTACTCCCAGGAAGCGGAAATAACTTCCCCTCTCCACACAGTCCCTGCTTATGAACAGTGGTGAAATGTCGTTTTTTTCCTCCTAAAATTTATGATGACCTCCTTGGTCTTAGAGGTGTTGAGGAGCATATTATTTTCTCAACACCACGCTGTTAGCCATTCCACCTCATACCTGTAGGCAGACTCATCTCCCACAAAGATGAGCCCTACTATTTTTGTGTCGTCTGCAAATTTGACAAGGGTGTTACTATGCTGGACAGGTGTATAGTCATGCAGGTGGAGAGCAGGGGGCTTGAAACAGGACCCTGTGGTGACCCGGTGGCCGGCGATGTATGTGGGCCCACTCGCACCCTCTGACTGCGACCACACAGAAAGCTCTTAATCCATACACAGATGGAATACGGAAGTCTCAGGTCTACTAGTTTGTCTATCAGTTTGTGGGGGAGGATGGTATTAAATGCACAGCTATAATCCACAAAAAGTAGCAGCTCCCCGGGTGCTCCAAATGGGATAGCGCAGTCTGGAGAGCTGTTAATATGGCGTCCTCTGTCGATCTGTTCATCCTGTATGCAAACTGATGTGTGTCAAAATTTGGTGGGAGGAATGAACTGATGTGACTCCGTACCAGCTTAAGAGCAACTGGCCGGTAATCACTGAAACTGTTAATTTGTGATTTTTTTAGGCAGGGGGTCTATAGTCGAAGACTTTTATAGTCGAGGGAACAGTGGACTGAGACAATGACTACTCCTGGTGAGGACTCCAGCCAGCTGGTCCACACAGTCCTTCAGCACCCTTCCAGAGATCATGCAGCCTTCCTAATGTTTATGGTCTGCAGAGTATACAGACCTCCTTACTCATCCAGGGCTTTTGGTTGGAATAGATCCGTGTGCGTTTGTCCACTGTGACAGTGTCTTTGCAGTTCTTAATGTAACACAGAACACCGTGAACACCTCCAGGTATGGATCTTCAAAGACATCCCAATTCGTCCTGTCAAAACAGTCCTGTAGCTGCTGAGAGGTACCAGCAGGCCATGTTGTTACAGTCTTTGTGATTATAAGAGCAGTTTTCCTGAGGGGAGCATATGCAGGGACTAAAAGTAAGGACATGTGGTCAGACTGGCCCAGGTGTGGTAGTAATCTAGTCTTGTAGCTTGATGTTTGAGTAGATCTTGTCCAGTGTGTTTGCTCCCCTAGTAGCACATTTTACATGCTGGTGGACAGCGCTGTCCACACCTTGCACCTGTGTGAGCTCACAGATGCCCCTGATTGGCTGTAGAGCCATCATTAATACGAGAGCATTAAGTACCTCCCCTCTGAGGGAGGTCGGCCAATCAGCTCTCTACCACTTTACCACTGTTCCACTCGTAGGCCCACGTTTTACCTTTCTTAACCCAATTTTAGTATTCTCAGCAACACCATTAGCTGTTTTGCCCAATGCAGGACAATAATTTGACTCTTCTGAAACAGCATAACATTACTGCCATGACCACAGGATATGTCTTCTGACACGGTTGTTAAAGAAATGAGAAGCCTATTTATTTATTTATTTATTTATTGTTAATATTTGCACTTTTTAAATACATCACCTCAGTTCATTGTTTCAGCCAAACACTCTATTAGCATTCCTCAGTTTTCCACATTGTGCATGTTTGTTTGTTTGTGTGTGTGTGTGTGTGTGTGTGTGTGTGTGTTCCCCCCCTCCAGTGCTTCTGTTAACATTTTCCAAGTTGTATGAAATCCATTTGTCGCCTTGAGTTTTGATTTCTTCCCCTGGAAATGTGTGATTTATTCAGTGCAGCTGCTCTGCAGTTTCCTGCCGCGAGTGTTTGTGTGTTCATCTGCGTGCCAGGCGGCGCTGAAAACCGATATGGATGCTTGTTTGGAATAAAGCAGGCAGAACAGTGTGGCAGGGCATTTGTGTGTATATGTGTGTGTGTGTGGTCTCCTCCTGGGCTTGTCTTGGCTGTGTAATATGCAAAGCCAAGGCCTAATTTATTTTTTTGGACATTGTGTGTGAACATAACTGCGAGCCTTCCTCACTTTGTTGCTACATTCTAAAAGGTCTTGCGGCTATCAGGATTTCTCACCAACAATTTTTTTATTAACTTTTTATTTCAGAATATTTCACATACTGTCTCGGCTAACATGAAACGCCTTTTTTATTTTATTACAATATTTATGTAATCCGTTTATGTTCTTTGACGTCTCTTCCTCTGAGTGATGAGTGTAAACAGTGCTGATTTATATGGAAAGCTCTAAAACACTTTCTGTGTGCAGGGATGGGAAATGCAAAGAAGAGTCAAAATCCAAATTTACAAACAGCTGATATTTTTGTAGAAATGAAAACTTATTCATTCAATTTCAACTTGTTACTCTGATCTCATAACATTATTAACGTAGGAGGGATGTGAGTTTAAATAAACTATATTAAATATTATTTTTATTCAATAATATTTTTATTGTCTTATTTTTAAATGTAAAAATATTATAGTAACATTTTTGACCAGAAATCATAGACATGTGAAAGACAATCTTTGGTACATGTTATGTTTTCTCTCACTGAGCATTGTTTGTATTAATTCATTTAATCTATTTTAGTGTTGTATTTTTACATTGTAGAAATTTGGTATAATTAGAATGGAATTTTTTATGTTTCCTGTAATTAAACGATAAAGATACACCATATTTAAGCTCTATACATCATCTGGACATCATTATATACGTTTCTAAGAGGTAGAACATGGTGAATGAAAATGTAAAACGATTGACATTTACAGACGACTTCAACCACAGTACTGGGATGAGGCTCTTAGCTGCAGTAAAACATTTGAATGGTGCAAACTTTTAAAAAAGGTCGACGTCTGTGAATGATGGTCCCAGCCGAGGTGGCTCAGAGCTCACTGCAGTTTTTCCCGTGGACATTCAGCGAGTGGAACTCCTGATCCTTGAAAATCGACAGATAACTTGTCGCCAACTTGTGGAAGAGACACATCTGTGGGAACTATACACACAATCAATCACCAAATCCACTTGCACAGCATTTAAAAAGCCACTTCCACATGTTTGGGTCATTAAAGGAGTTCCTGGGAGGCCGGCGTTTCAGGCTGAAGCAGGTTGTCTGATCTTGGTCTCTAGTTGCTTCCTCGCGATAAGCTCCATGTCCTTGTGATCCCACACAGGATAAACGCCATAGATGATGAATAAACGAATAAATAAATGAATGAATATTCACCCACAGAAATCATTGACAGATCTTTGTTTTTTTTTTCTCTTGTGCAACCCCATATCAAAATGTCTTGGTACCAGAAATTGTTTCCAAATAGATCCTTTTTTGGGAGCTAAGACTCCATAAAGAACCACTGGAAGCGACACTATTGTGAGTGTAGTGCCAGAACGCTGATCTGTCCCTTAAATCAAACCTAATTCCATTGTAATGTGGAACGCCAGCGGTGTTTGGTTCTTGTCCAGGCCTGGGTTATATTTACGGCTCATTTTTCTCGCTGTTCTGTTCGTCTCCGTGGCCTCGGGGTCACTCGCACGTTTCTAACAGATCAGAGAAATAAATCTTTTCCCCTTTATGACCCTGTAGCTGAAACTCAGAAAGCTCTCTGGCACCTTTTTACAGGTCCACTGATCTTTACTCAATGAAGGATAAAAACCCAGAGAAACACCACAAATCCAAACACAGATTAAGGGTTCCGATGTCATCGGGAGATTCTGGGTTTTTATAGATAACAGAAGAGAGGAAAAGAAAACTTAAAACAAAAACAGATCCTTTATTCATAACATCATGTCCTTCACATAACTTGGAGATGTAATTTCCTATAGCAACACCAGATTCACTTCCTCATACAGCACTGCTGAGGTCTGGATCTTCAAGACTGGTCAGAAGGTGTTTAATTCTTTAATTCTCTATAACAGCAGCTCTGACAATAGTGCGAGTTTATATTAATATTAATGCGCTTGTTCTAATACATTATAGTTTCTATAGCAACAGCTGATTCACAGTGACGTGCACCGCGCCCGCTCCATTAATAATAAACTAATTTAAAACTTGTAAAATCAGTGATGTGGGTCGTCGGTGCATTGTGGAACTTTCCACTGCATTGTGGAACTTCATATCAACGTCTCCATGACTTTCTGGATTTACATAAATATCATGTTGAATTTTGGGCTAGAGGACTCAAGGCTGGTGTAGTTTGCACTTGTTTCAAATTTACTGGGATTTGTACTTGGTCTTGGGTGTTGCTGAATATAGACTTGATTCAACTGATACCTTATAAAAAATAATGTCTGTCTTGTGTTTTCTTTACACATGCACAAAGTTTGTAAAGAAGCCATTGCTTTCAGCTTACACAGACTCTGGGGAAAATGTAGCTCCAAAGCGCCAAACTTAAAATAATGTATTTTTAGCTGTGCATCATATTTACATTATGCTTTTCTTTACATTTTAATGATAGGATGAAATGCAGGAGCAGTGCAGTCATGCATTGTTGCCAACTCCATCAATAAGTTTGTTGATCTTTTCCTATCTATTAGTGGCCCTTTTAATTCTGTATTTTTCTGCAAAACATTGTCTGTAATACCCGATTGTAGCAGGTTAGGATTAGACAAATACATCCTTAGATGAACAGCAACATACTGTATAATATATATAGATCCGGTATACAACCTCTGATGTCACCTAGTGACCCCTAGCAGCACTGCAGGGATTTAGATAGATGCCGGGTAACTCTCAGTGCTCAACAAAACTCTGAAGCTAAAACATGCAAAGTAGGTTGAAACCATGATCTGGATGATTTCAGAAGTGAAGTGGATTTCTCAGTAACTTTGCTCCAAATTATGATCACTAAAGATAAGGAGCCTTCTGTAAACAGTTCAGAACAGTGTTGTGTGTCTGTAGTCAAATTGCTTTCACTTACAAGTAAGTTTAATTTTCAGAAATTTGGATATATTTACACAAACATCTTCACATTGTTAATATCCAACTCCATATCCACCTTCACTCATTTAATCAAGTCAGCATACAGCAGATTCAGAGTTTAACATCATCATCATCTTCATCATCAAAATCTCTCTCTCGACCTCTCTCGTTCGCTCTGTCTCTGTTATGCATTCCGTCACCAAAGCATAAGAAATACGAGAAGTGTAAAAGCTTTAGTATGCAGCGTTCAGCAGGATTTTGCAGCTTTGGAGATCTAAAACCAAAGCCACTCAAATGTACTATTGCAAAATGATTCGCTGAATTATTCAGTTATTAAAATAGACAAACATAAATAACTATTGTTGTACGATAGTGGTTTCATAAGCGATACTTATTTTTTATGTGATGTTCAAATAGAACCAGGACACGTGGTGAAATTTCTTGTGAATGAAACCGGAAAAAGGAGGCCTATCCATGCTGAGGTGGTTCAGAGCCCACTGCAGTGCATTTCTGTGAACGTACAGATAATGAATACCCACATTACTGGAGTTATTGCCACATCGCCTATACAGTTCTCACCTTGTTCCAAGCCATTTCCACATGTTTGGGTCATTAAAGGGGTTCCTGGGAAGGCAGCGTTTCATACATGAAGCAGCCATTCCGATCACGGCTCCAGCATACAGAGAACACTTTCGTATGTATATATTGGATTAGAAGTTAACTAAGGCTAACTTAGAGAAAGCTGACTGTTATCCTGTTACATCAGCACAAAGTGAAAACCGCTAACCTCAGTTGGCTAATGCCTGTGTGCTAGAGCGTGTCTCTTTAATCTCTGCTCTCCTGTTAGAAGTGTAATAGTCAGATTAAATGAGATTGTGTATGTCGTACACAAGCAGAACCAGAAAAAAAAGGTGTAAAGTGATGTCTGATGTGCAGACAGATGAAAATAAAGGATGTAAAAGAGTGAGGCAAGCAATTGCTTTTTCCATTTTTCCAACAACAAAATATGGAGGTGTTTTCACTACGAAGCATTTTTATCTACTAATACTTTATATGGGCCAATTTATATGGCCATCGTAAGGACTTTTTTCAACATAAAATCATCTTAGCATAGAGTTGCCACCCCTATGTCCCGTTATTTAGCAGACATGGGAAATTCTTTGTTCCATGTTCTTGAAAATTAGTTCAGTATTTATGAGATTTAGATACATTTATGAGAGAGAAATATTACAGGTTAAATTGCTAATACAGAGTGATATGTATGAGATGCAACCAGTCAGTGGATGGGAGTAAAACCCTCCTCTCCCTCAGCCTGTGTGTGCTTCTCATTGGTTGGGACTCATGATCCAGGATGGCATCTTCCCATGGGAATGCACGAGAAAAATAAATAAATTAAGGAACAGTTGAGGATCATGATAACATTTTCATTACTTATAATTATGCATGTTGCATTTTTTCATGTTACAGTTTGGGTTAATTAACCTCTTTGGAGATCTGGTTCTAGTGTGTGAGCAAGGGAGGGAACTGAATCATACTGTACATTTTCACAGGCATTTTTTATTCTTCTGTTCTGTGTGAACTTGGTAAGAATGATATATAACCAGTCCACACACCCCAAGGGGAAGTGGTTTAACTTGGTCTTGACTCTTAAATAAGCAAAGAAGAAAAAAGATCAAACCCATTAGGGTCGCATTTGAGAATAAAAGGAAAGAAAAGGAGAAAAAGATAAATATGTATAACTTTATAAAATGATGTACTTGGTAAAACCTGGCGAGTATAACACTTATGTTTGTTAATCTTCCTTATGTTATGTTTGTTAACCTTCATATCCAGTGTCTTATTTGTTAATGTTGACTGAGGGGGAAATTCAGGTGCCACAGCACCAGAGAAAAAATTACAGCAAAAGCCAAAACACAGAAAAGATCTTAACGCTTTGCAATCAGACAAATCAGATAACTTCATTTCTATCCAATATTTAGATTTTGAGTTTAATTTCAGGCAAATTTATAAGAAGTGGCAAAGTTTCATTAAATTCTGTTCAGCAAGTTTTGCATGATGCTGTGACAAAATCTGTCTGGACAGACACGGTCTGTGAGACAGAATATTTCCGTCAGGTGAGACTGGTTTCGGGTCCTCCAATGTAGGGTTCTGACCAATGTACAGACAGACCGTTATTTTATTTATATAGATAGTACATACATGCTACATTTATAAATGTCTTGAAAATTAAAAAACTTATATAGATATACCATAAAATAATACTATAAATATAATAGGAGGGGATGTCTAGTCAAACCAGGACTTGCGGTGAAATTGAATTTCTAATCTTATTAAATAGGAATGAGTCTGTTAAGAAGAACAAGTGCACATTGGGTGTGTGTAGTGTTTATATTGTTTATTCTATTTGTGTGATATGAAGCATTTGCATGTTAAGAACTCTCAAAAGCATGTCACATAAATATTGACACCCATCAGTCATGTGACTAGCGCTTGAAAGAGTTTCACAGGATAATTTAAACTGCATTGTGTACTTTTCTGTCATGTTTTAATTTTCTTTTTGTTAATCCATCATATTGTGAACTGCCTGATTTCGCTGCAGTCAGTTTGTTGTTATTCCGCTGCCATTAGCAGACAGATCCAGTGCTTTCAGACACACCAGACATGTCTAACAAACATGTGTAATGAAATTTCAATGCCATTACAGAAGCGAGCGAGCGAGCGTCCCTGTCTCCCTGGTGTCTTTAGACCGGAGGACATGTTAATTAAGATGGGTAATTAAGCTAGCAGCGTGAAGCGCATTCACGTTTTCTTCCTCTGATGGAGCTCTAATTTTGCCGCTGCGCTACAATTACACTTTTCCAATGGCCTTTTCAAAGCGTCCGTATACATCAAAACCAAATCGGAATGGTTTTTCCGGCACGCAGAAACACATTTCATTTACGAGGAATTTGACTGCTCAGGTTTTATAGACGGCAAGAGGAGAAAAAAAGAATTCTGATTATGGGATTCATTCAGAAACGAATTGAATTAATGAAGCCAAAAAAAAAAGTGTACATAACTATTCAGAAATATTTATATTGCTAATCTTTGGATAAAATCCAGAACTCTGATACATTTCTGTTGATTCTTTTCTCAAAACAGCAGCTCTGACAGCTCCTACAGGTTTCTGTAAGGAGGAATGTGTTTCTGTAACATTTAAGGAAGGAGTAGCCACTGTCAGATGTAAAGCTGTATCTCGGTAACATAACAAGCTGTGATGTTTTTAATCTTTGTTATAATGTATATTTATAGGTAGTTATTTATAGAGTCGTCTGCTTTACTATATCATGTTCTTTCCCTTCACCTCGTCTGTTTCTGATATTGGGACTCTCCTCATTATGGTGCATGTAAAAGCATTTCTCCTCGTCTTGGTGATGAAAGGAAAATTTTCCGCTGACTCCCGAGGTGTGAACACCGTTTTGGACTCCTTTCCTTATTTATGTGTCCTTGTTAAAAGTTTTATACGGCAACAAACCAAAAGAGGCACTGATGTGTGTGAGAGTGAGTGAGAGCGAGAGTGAGAGAAGCACAGCACCCAGCGTTTCTTCACCACAGGATATTATTTTATCCTCCCAGTCCTATTTTTTATTTAATGTGTGAGGCAGGTCAGCGTCTCTCCATCACACCTCATCCTCCCTCACTTCCACTAAACGAGGGCGTTTCTCTAGGGGACATCTCTAGGGAATGAATATTTGAACAGATGTGTGTGTGTGTGTGTGTGTGTGTGTGTTGAGGACTTTCTTTTGCGTCTCTCAGGAGTCCTGGATTCTCTGAGAGACTGTGAGATAGTGATAGGAAAAAAGAGAACTGAAGTGAGAGATGAAGAATGCTGAGAGGTAATGACTTCACTGAGCCTCAGCATCATCATCCCTCGTTCCCACCGAGGCTGAGTAGCAAATGAGGGCGCCTCTCTAGGGAACAGACTTTCAAACAGATGTGTCGAGGTCTTTCTGAAATGAGCGAGGAAGGAAGCGAGTGATGCAGGGTGCTGCTTGTGCAGATTCTCTGGTGGTCCTGATTGCTAAGTGGACTGTGACATGTGATTCCTTCCAGCGCTAATTCAAATATATTTTAAAACTGAACTCATTATATTAAAAAAAATGCACCTGAAATCTCATGTCTCTCTTTCTCTATCTATGTCTCTTTCAGGCTTAGAATTCCTCACAAAATGACTGAATCTTGAATAAATAATCCCTTAAGAACTGATTAATTTGTTCATTAGGGCATTTAAATGTATCATTGTAACTGAATATTTAATTAATAGTAATAGTTGTACAGTGGAACCTTGGATTGCGAGCATAATTCTTTCCGGAAGAATGATTGAAGAGACGCTTGCGGACTATCTTTCTCCTGGGACCTCATCCTCCCTGAAAAAGCCCACACTCCCCACAAAGCTGTATAGACTAACATCTTCGTTGATGGGGAAAGCTTTTCAGGCAGAGGGTCAGACCTGCTGAAGGACCACTGGTGGGTCTAATGATGAAAGGGCGTTTTTAGAGCTACGCCGAGCCACAGACCTGTCTCTCTGCGCAACCAAGCAGACGGCCACTGGCCAAGAAGCGCAGAAGGAGAGTGTGGCGAGCCGGGCACCCCCTCATAGACACTGGGGAGGGACTCGCCGTGCGTTCGCAGTCCGCCTCAAAGAGACTGGACCTGAGCAGCATCATCTCTTCCAAAAAGAAGTCCTGAGGCTTATGCGCCCAGGACTGTGGGGTGCCCCCCCCGGGGGAGCAGTGCGTAAAATTCCAACAGAGAATAAAGACTCAGGAGGCTGGTGTTCAATCTCCGCCATGACTGGTGTTTCGGGGAGCAGAGGTCTGCTACGTTTCAGGATGCCAAACACCCCTCCCCATCTAGCCGGTGTGTCAAAACTTGAGACCCTTTCGGAGAAACTGCCAGTGTGGAACCTACTGCCAAGCATGTCTACTTGGGTACAAAAGACTGTAGAGAGAGGCTACAGGATTAAATTTGCACATCGTCCTCCGCATTTCAACGGCGTGGTCTCCACTTCCGTGAAACCGGAACAAACACATCTGTTGATTTAGTAATTACAGACTTTGCTGGAAAAAGGGGCCATAGAACATGTTCCCCTGCCAGACAGAGACCCAGGCTATTACAGTCGGTATTTCATGGTTCCCAAGAAAGACGGGGGGCTGCATCCAATTTTAGA
This sequence comes from Clarias fuscus, assembly GCA_030347435.1. Classification (NCBI taxonomy): domain Eukaryota; kingdom Metazoa; phylum Chordata; class Actinopteri; order Siluriformes; family Clariidae; genus Clarias; species Clarias fuscus. The sequence continues at coordinate 5,866,452 of CM059216.1, forward strand.
TCTTCGTGGGTTGAACCGCTATCTCAGAAATAAGTTCAAAATGTTGACAGTCAAAATGATTATTTCTCAAATCCAACCAGAGGATTGGTTTGTGACAATCGACCTGAAGGACGCATATTTTCATATAGAAATATTGCCACAGCACAGGAAGTTCCTGAGGTTTGCTTTCGGGGGCGAAGCTTACCAGTATCGGGTCCTTCCATTTGGCCTAGCCTTGTCACAACCCCGCACATATACAAAATGTATGGATGCAGCCCTGGCTCCTTAACGACTCCAGGAGTCTCCATCCGTATCCTGAATTACATAGACAACTGGCTGATTCTGGCTCAGTTTCAGGAGCTAGAGCTTCGACATTGAGATGTCATCCTAGCTCATCTCGACTCTGTAGGATTGAGACGCAACATCAGGAAAAGTGTTCTCTTTCCTGCTCAGAGGACAACGTATTTGGGTGTCACATGGGATTCGAATCGCAGTGCAGGTACAGCTGTCTCCTGCGCATGTCAAATCCATTCTCAATACCCTGAAGGAAATCAAGCTAGGCCAGAAAGTGACTGTTCATTACTTTCAGAGAGTTCTATGTCTCATTGCAGCTGCATCCACAGTGATACCCTTGGGCCTTCTGCACATGAGATCGTTTCACCTGTAGCTAAGAGCCAGGGCATTTCATTCAAGGGCCAATCCCCAGAGGCAAATAAGGGTTACGCGCCAGGGGCTTCGTACCCTTTCTACGTGGTTCGGACCCTGGTTTCTGACTCTGGGTCCCACTCTAGGTCTGTGTTGTCGTCGCAAAACTCTAACAACAGACGCTTCCCTCACGGGCTGGGGTGTGGTCTTAGATGGCCGTCCAGCCCAAGGGATCTGGAGAGATCATCTTCTCGCATGGCACATCAATTGCCTCGAAATGATGGCTCTATTTCTGGCCCTGAAATACTTCCTCGAGCAGTTGAGAGGCTACCATGTCCCAGTGCTGGTTGACAACACTACGGTAGTCTTGTATATAAATCACCAGGGCGGATAGCTCTGCTCCCGGGAGTCCTGGCAAAGGCCCGTCAACAGGGCTTGCGCTTCTTATTGATAGCGCACTGTTGACTGACCAGAGTGTGGTTCTCAGATCTAATATCTCTCCTCAACGGCTCACCGTGCGTGATTCCAGTGAGGAGGTATCTTCTGTCTCAGGCACAGGGGACGATATTTCCTCCCTGCCCCGAGCTTTGGAACCTTCAGGTCTGGCCCCTGAGGGGGACCAATTAAGAGATGCTGGTCTTCCGGCCAGTGTAATTGAAACTATACTAAGTGCTAGAGCTCCCTCAACTAGAAGAACTTATGCTCTCAAATTGAGTTTATTTGAAAGTTGGTGCATGGCAAAACATGTAGACCCAGTCCACTGCCAAATTGTTTCAGTGCTGGAGTTTCTGCAAGAAAAACTGTCCTTTTGCCCTAGTACTCTCAGAATGTACGTAGCCACCATTTCGGCTTGTCATGTTCTGATTGATGGGGTTTCTGTGGGAAAGCACCCTTTAGTTGGCCGCTTTATTCGTGGAGCTAAACAGTTGAGGCCGCCCACTAGAGCGATGGTCCCTTCTTGGGACTTCGACTTGTGCTCGAAGGTTTGGTCGATACCCCTTCCGAACCACTATAGTCAGTGCCTAGCCAGTGGCGTAAGTCAGAGCAGCTTTTTATATGCTACGGGGGCCACAACCGGGGGTGGCTACCACTAGACAAACGCTGTCAAATTGGGTGAGAGATGCTATTGCCCTAGCCTACAAGGCGCGTGGTCAGGCCTCGCCTCTAGGAATTAGGGCCCATTCGACCAGGGGGCTTGCCTCATCAATTGCTCTGGCAAGAGGTGTCCCCTTGCAGCAAGTGTGTGATGCGGCAGGTTGGTCCTCTCCACACACATTTGTCAGATTTTATAATTTGGATGTCCATGCTACTCCAGGTTCGTGGGTCCTCAAGTCAGCATCCCAGGGTCTGAGATCTCTTTGATGATTGTGCGCACGCACTACACAACCCTGGGAGTCCAGACACTTTCAGTATGGAGGCGTTGGTATTCTCATTCCCAATAGCGTTTTCACGCAGCGTCTAGTTTAGCTTTTGAAAGGGAATGTCTTTGCTGTAACCCTGTTCCCTGAAAAAGCGGGAACGAGACACTGCGCTCCAATGCCGCACTGCAGGCATGACTGGACGTTCTTTCAGAGCCTGAAGCGTGAAGCCAATCCCAAGAGACTTGTGGCACTCTGGACAGGCTGCCAACCCATTACAGGGCAAAGACGCACACACACACACACACACACACACACACACACACACACACACACACACACACACACACACACACTCTCATACACTCATTTACACAGTATGGTCAATCTTGGAACACCAGTCAACCTAATGTCTGCATGTCTTTGGACTGTGGGAGGAAACTGGAGTACCAGGAGGATACACATCATGTATGGGGAGAACATGTAAACTCTATGTGAGCAGACCCGATGCTGAAATCGAAACCTCGACCCTTGGAGTAACACTGTTTTAATGATAATTATTTTTAATTATTATTTAAAAATTGTGATTCGATTCAAAGCTGCTTGAATAAGATTTCAGCTTTTAAGGGTTCAAAAAAGAGACTGGTCAGAGTTTGGTCCATCGCATCACTCCATAGTATAATGCTTATTTTATACCATATGCCCTTTTTGTCTTTGGGAGGACATTATTTCTCATAAAGGGTGCCAATATTTCTTGCACTGTAAATGCATTCCATTCTGAAAGCCGAAATGATATAAACAGTCAAATAAAAGCTATTAATTTACAGAGGCCGGTTTGTGAGTGGCCCAGCGCGCTCTCTCCACGACATCATGTCATCACTCCTGTTCGGACAATTTCAGTAATTTGTATCCGAGGTGTGTAACGCTACCCGTCCTCCTCCCCTCTGATTTGCCCTTTATCTTCTCACCGTGGAGGTATAAATTGATTCACAGCTGTTGATGGTGTAATTACCGGGTTTCAGCCTGTGGCTGTGGGTGAAGTGGAGACACAGAGGGTCGGACGGCTTCCTCTCATCATGCCGGCCAAAATTTTACAGCATTATCTCAAAAAAATGGAAAAACAGATGGAGGAGTAACGCAGCGAGGAGCAACGGAATAAAAAATATAACTCATGAAATGGGCCTTCTGGCGTCTGGCCACCTGGAAATGGGAGATTTGGACCATTTTACTTTAGAGATGTTCCACATTGATCGGAAATCCTGTAATTACAGTTAGAGAGAGAGAGAGAGAGAGTTATTGCTACAACCCTAAGAGATTGATGAGTTATTTCAATTGTGTTTAGCTTTAGAAGCAAAATATATGTTTATAGTCTACTATTAAAAAACAACAAACAAACCAACAAACAAAAACTGGCACAGTTCATAACAGTAACAACTACAGGTTTGCCTTTATCCACCATTTTTCTTTTTCAAAAGTGTGAAAAAATTCCATAAAGGGGGTAATAGTTTACAGTGCATACATTTCTTTCTAAATGCATCTGTAAAAGTTCTACAGTATGTAGTCCAGAATCTCACTAAGGAAGTTTTTGTAAAAGCCACACAGTGACATGCTAAAGATAGACGTAAAACAAAATCGCTAAATTTAGCACTGATGGTTGTGTATGTTGGGAAATGGAGGACAGGCTGCAGTGTGTCTCCTTACCTACAGGTGGCACTGTGGATCTTCTAGCGCTGTCTCTGGTCTCCTATAAGATTTCTTCAAAAGGTGCATCCGACACACAGACACACACGCACACACACAGACACACTCACACACACAAAGCGTCTATATGCTTATACACAAAGGGGAAAGGCAGCTGATCAGCAGAGAAATAGTAATGATTTTATTTTCCCTTTTCACAACAGCTGAGGTTTTTCAATTTTTTTTATTTTAAAAGTCAGAGAGAAGCCCAGCAGACGAGCCTCTTATATCACCTAGACAAAGAGACCTACCTCTTCACTAAACACTCTAAATGAGGACGTTTTTAAACAAAACACTTAAGGCTGTGCTTTTGTAGGAAGTTTATAAAGAGAACGAAGTAAGGTCACTGCTATTGCACGGTTCTCCTAGTTAATAAGACAAAAAAAAACAACAACAAAAAAAACAAGCAGTTGGTATGTTACTGTCACGGCGTGCGCCTGTGATGGGCGTGCGCCCAAATCTATTATCGCCCCTCGCTCACTTCGTAGGCTCCCTAAGTAGACGGCACCCCTTCTGCAGGTGTGCAAGGGGACGGGGCCCGCTGGGGACGGCTGGCAGTGATTAACGTTAATAGGATCTCGGGCCTGCTCCGCATTATAAAAGCAAGGCGCGGAGTTTAGTGCGGGGTCTGAGAAGAGCGTTACGCGGTGGAGCTCGAGAGTGGCACGCGAGTGGGTAAGTGGAACGTGCCCCAGAGACTTAAAAGGACATTGGATTTCCGCCCCTTTGAACCCGTTACAGTTACAAAGCGCTGACACTGGAGACACCTTCCACTAATTCTACAGAAACAGCCTTATCCTTGCAAAAAAAAAACACACAAAAAAAAATAGATGTCAGTAAACATGTTCATGGAATGTGTGGCTTTTCACAACCATGCGAATGTGCCGTTACTATGGAAACAATAACATATAAAAGTGATCACATTAATATAATTATGCGCTACTGTCAGATTTGCTGTTATAGAGAATTAATCAACACCTTCTGACCAACCAGATCCTTCTGTGGTCATTCTGTCCTAAAGTAAAAAGCTGAACAGCTTGAAGCCCTTAAAATGTTTTTTTTTTTTTTTACTTTTCTTTTAGCCAGATATTTGTCTGATTTGTCCTGCAGGGTGACACTGAGTAAATTTCCCAGAACTTCAATCAGCGCAAACAAAACAGCTAAATTAAAAACAAACAAAAAACTTCATGTGAGCGCCAGAGATCGTGAGCCTCATGGGTTCAGCCGGCGTGCCGTCACTGAGTAAATTATTAGCATGATAAATAGAGACAGAATGACAGAGAGCAGGAAAAAAGTCACAGTCAAATAATTCTGAATTCGGGTTTAAATGCAAACAAAATCTAAATCTTTTAAACACCTAGATATGTTGTTGCTAGTCTTTTGAGCGGCTCCCGGCGAGGGGTCACCACAGCAGACCATTAATCTGCTTAAAAACTTGGCACGAGTTTCATGCCAGATGCCCTTCCTGATGCAACCCTCCCATATTATCCGGGCTTGGGACTTGCACTGCATCCAGTGGTTGGGTAGTAGCAACTCACTGACAGTGGCAACTCCCTGTTCCTCAGATCCCCAAACCAACAACTTAGAGCTTGCCTGAGCTACCAGTCTCCGCCCCCAAGGTGTTTCAAAATAAAAGATGTGAAAGGCTTTGTTTTGAACATTTCATTAAAATCCTGATTTAAATTTATTTGGACAGAATCCTGACAGCACTGCAGCTTCTCAAACTCAGATCTGATCCAGTCCAGGAAGCACTGCTTTTACAAGTCAGAGACTTTCAAGGATTAATGAAGGTGGGGTTTGTGTCAGATTACTTTAATCCATCACACGTACCATCACCACTAGCCTTCAATTTCATTTCATTATTACAAAATACTGTGATTGTGCTTAATGTAATAGTTTAGTAAAGGTAGTGTGTGACAGGATCAAGTGTATAGAAAATTGTATATGGAAATAAAGTGTATGAAGCACTGGGATGTGTGAAATATGGTGGTGTAGTGAGTATTGAAGAGTACAGGATTCTGCAGTGTCTGGAAGAGTAGTGCAAGAAATACTGAATTTTACAGGATTGTTAAATGTATACATACTTAAATGGATGAACTCCAAACATATTTTGTACTGCAGCAGATTTATGGAATACCGACATGTATGGAATACAGAAGTGTGAGGAATAATTCGGTGTGAAGAATAGTGCAGTGTGTGGAATACTGAAGCGTATGGAATACTGCAATTTGAGGAAAATCAAAGTGTACAGAATATGGAAGTGTACAGAATAAAGAAGGGAAGAGAATGCCGAAGTGCAAGGAATACCAACTTGTGTGGAATACTGACGTGTATCAAATTCTAAAGTTTAAGGAATATTGAAGTGTATAGAATACTGACGTTTGAACACTGAAGTATACGTAACATTGAAATGTTCAGAATATGGAATTCTGCGGAAGAGTAAAGTGTGCAGAATACTGAATACTGAAATATACAGAAAGGTGAAATTTATCAATACTTAATGTAAGGATTCCAGAGATATTCTGCGCTGCAGCTTGTTTATAATAGCAAAATGTATGGAATGTATAGAATACTGTTACTTCTTTGCAGTCTTGCGTTTGGAATAAGAAAAAATGCACTAGTGAGATTTTCCACATTTTCTTTAGAACTCTAAGATCAGTTTGTTCTTACCTCTAGCATATGAACAGTGTGACGTGCTGTTAAATAAATAGGAGCACAGGAAATGGTACTGCGTGACTCAGCGTAGTCAGTGTGAACCTACTGGAGTTTAAGACTCGATATTTCAGCACTGTTTGAACAGATGGATGGAAGAATGATAAAACTGACTTTACTAAATCCTGTCAACTCTCTAAACATGCCTTCACTCTGACAGGTGGAGAGTGTAAATGTGGTTGTTGCTTTCTCTCTGTCTCTCTCTCTCTTTCTCTGATTCAGGCTTTCGTTTAATATTATGAATGCATGCATAAAATTTTAAATATTAACTCGGTCTGCCTCATTTCTTGAGATACTCTTTATTCCTTGTCCTTTCTTTCCTCAATTGCATACATCTCTTATATTCTCTCTCTCTCTCTCTCTCTCTCTCACTCTCTCTCTTTTCCTCTGCCTCTTTAATTACTTCCAAACGAAATTGGAATGAAAACACGAAATATTTGGAGTGCGTTACTGCTGCGTCTGACCTCAGGACAGAAACGCGAACTTTTGCGATTTCAGATGTAATGGCAGGAACGGGTTATTTCGCAGGAAATAGCATTAGTGCAAAATAATAATAATAATCAAGAAAAATATGATATTTGTTTTTACAATGATGCCTTCATTTCTCTTTTGGCCTTTCATAATTTTTGTGTATTCAAATATTTATATCAATGAGATTGAATAAAAACGGCCGGACTTGTGTGGTATTCGTGTGTAAATTATTTATGTATTAATACTAAAGGAAATAAAGAATAGGGGGAAATACAGGACTTAATTTACACTCTTTAAAGCACAAAAACAGCTTAATGTTGTTGACGCTTACAGGAAGTAAAAATATTGAGTATATAAAACCCCTAGAGACATTTTGAAATGAAATATGCAGAAGTTTTAGCTCATTACTAATCTTTGGATCGAGTTTGGATCGAATCCTTTCTCAACTGGAAGTCAGTGCAGCTCGTCATAATCAGGTTTGATCCAGTCCTTGAGCAATTCCTGACTGTTCCAGGAGGAAAGAGATCAGGGCTTAACATCACCAGTATCCTTCTTTTTGTTCTTTCAGTTGAGCAAGAACGTACAGAATGTGAAAAGTGTATGGAATGCTGAAGCATATGGAGTACAAAAATGTATGCCATACTGAAGTGTACACATAACTTCACTCCTTTATCTTGACTAATCCTAGTCCTCATATCCTAAACTCTTTTTGTGCTCTGCAATACTTTATCATGTTTAATTAAGTTGGAATAATGAAGGCATGTATGGAATACCGATGTTCTCATTACACGACTTATACAATCTTATAACTTATAACTTAAAAAATATTTATATACAGATTATGATTCATAAACAACCTCTTCTAGTTATCATAAATGTCCATGAGAAGGATGTTATAAAGCTGAGGCCCATGTCCGATTCTATGCATCCTTTTTTACACAGGGACTTTATTACGGTATATTCTGGAACACGATGGTAACTTCCTGAAGTGGTTTGTTCCTCTTCTACCACAACAGTTGCTCAGTTGCCACATTTACAGAAGAAATATTTCTTCAGCCTTATTGTTAAAATCACGTTAACTATTTGAATTAAAGTCTTTTAAAATTCTGCGTTGTGTTTTTTCATTCAAACACTCCCGGATTGTCCGAGTTTCTCTCAGCTTGTTCATAATGGGATTTTTCGTGTGTTTTGTTTTGACAGCGGAGCAGACAGCAGATTTTTACTGAAAGCCCTGTTGTCAAACAGCATTATGTTCCCCCGCCGGCATCACGCTCTCTCTCTCTTTGTGCGGCCATCAGAGACCAAAGCAAGTGAAATATCCAGCAGCAAAAAGCGGTGAAAATAAAAACAAAGCTTAAAAGAACATACTTTGTTCACATTTCAGCTTTTTGCCTGCAGGGTGAACTCGTCTCATCGCTGATTCCATGGCAGAGATTTCAAAGTGGGGTTGTGACTCGGTTTGGGTCTCTGTACAATGTGGTACAAAATTTTTTTTTTTTTGGAGGACTGGGTCAGTGAACATCGAGAGAGGTACAGTTAAAACCCTGAGGTTGATCGTTTTCCTATAACTGGACACCCTGAAATGCTTCATTTCGCTTGCATTGCAGGAATTTGCAATTTTCGTTACAAATTTTTATTATTAAAAACAAACTTTTCTGTTAAAGTTAAATAGTTAAAAAAAAAAATCCTCAGCTTAACAGGAAATCACAAAGTGTAAGCTTCCCTGTCCTGAAAACTTACAGGTTTACTTCTGTCTGCCTCAATGCACTGATGTGTTAAAGAAACAAAACTGTCACTTGAACATTTTCAAGAAACACACACACAGACAGAGCTGGAGATAAATCTGCCCCAGTGTGAGATTAGAAGCAGTCCTGCTGCCTAATTGTGCCTCTGAGTCAATCTGAAAATAAATCGCAGCCCCCCGGTGAATCGTCTCACCACTACGGAAAACAATAACGGATGAAACCGACTGGACCTCATCCTCACAGCATCACTGATCTCTTTATCACACACATCTGATCATCTTATCATCAGTTTACCAGGGTTTCATCCTGTCCTCACCTCCACTCGCTTTGCTGCATCATTCCCTCTTCTAAAGTAAATGAGGCCACAAATAATCTTTGCTCTGTGTTAACCTCCTGACTCGATAACGCTGCCGTCCTCTGTCTCAGAGATCAGCTCTGACTTACAAATTTGATTTGAGTCATTTCCTTACACTCACCTTAAAAGGCATGGGTACAGAAACAGTGTCAAAAACATTTCCCAATGTACAGTCGTGGCCAAAGGTTTTGAGAATTATATAAATATTGGAAATTGGAAAAGTTGCTGCTTAAGTTTTTATAATAGTAATGTGCATATACTCCAGAATGTTATGAAGAGTGATCAGATGAATTGCATAGTCCTTCTTTGCCATGAAAATGAACTTAATCCCGAAAAAAACTTTCCACTGCATTTCTTTGCTGTTATTAACGGACCTGCTGAGATCATTTCAATAATCTTCTTGTTAACTCAGGTGAGAATGTTGACGAGCACAAGGCTGGAGATCATTATGTCAGGCTGATTGGTTTAGAATGGCAGACTTGACATGTTAAAAGGAGGGTGATGCTTGAAATCATTGTTCTTTCATTGTTAACCATGGTGACCTGCAAAGAAACGCGTGCAGCCATCATTGCGTTGCATAAAAATGGTTTCACAGACAAGGATATTGTGGCTACTAAGATTGCACCTAAATCAACAATTTATAGAATCATCAAGAACTTCAAGGAAAGAGGTTCAATTCTTGTTAAGAAGGCTTCAGGGCATCTAAGAAAATCCAGCAAGCACCAGGATCGTCTCCTAAAGAGGATTCAGCTGTGGGATCTGAGTGCCACCAGTGCAGAGCTTGCTCGGGAATGGCAGCAGGCAGGTGTGAGCGCATCTGCACACACAGTGAGGCCAAGACTTTTGGAAGATGGCCTGGTGTCAAGAACGGCAGCAAAGAAGCCACTTCTCTCCAAAAAAAACATCAGGGACAGATTGATCTTCTGCAAAAAGTATGGCGAATGGACTGCTGAGGACTGGGGCAAAGTCATATTCTCGGATGAAGCCTCTTTCCGATTGTTTGGGGCATCTGGAAAAAGGCTTGTCCGGAGAAGAAAAGGTGAGCGCTACCATCAGTCCTGTGTCATGCCAACAGTAAAGCATCCTGAGACCATTCATGTGTGGGGTTGCTTCTCATCCAAGGCAGTGGGCTCACTCACAATTTTGCCCAAAAACACAGCCATGAATAAAGAATGGTACCAAACCCCCTCCAACAGAAACTTCTTCCAACAATCCAACAACAGTTTGGTGAAGAACAATGCATTTTCCAGCACGATGGAGCACCGTGCCATAAGGCAAACGTGATAACTAAGTGGCTCGGGGACCAAAATGTTTACATTTTGGGTCCATGGCCTGGAAACTCCCTAAATCTTAATCCCATTGAGAACTTGTGGTCAACCCTCAAGAGGCAGGCAAGCAAAATCCCTCTAATTCCGACAAACTCCAAGAAGTGATTATGAAAGAATGGGTTGCTATCAGTCAGGATTTGGCCCAGAAGTTGATTGAGAGCAGTTGATTGATTTGTGTCATTCTCAAAACTTTTGGCCACGACTGTACATCAAACTGGAATCCAAATCGCCTTTAACAACTTCCAAATTCAGGCCACGCCGCCTACCTGATTCTGATCCCATGTCAACTACACATGCCTAAATAATAAAATGAGTTGATAAAGGGTGCAGTGCGGAGAAGGGGGGTTTCATTATGGATGCTGTGTGAATATTGGCCAACTTAATCCTTTTGATTGAAAACACAAAAGAATGAGCAATTTGTGTGAATGAGCTCAGTGGACCGTCGCGTTCTCCCACCCTGGCTTTGTCCTTAATGACAAGAGGAGTTTTATTGATTTATGCAGAAGAGCTGAAGTCAGGCCATTATGTCAGAATGTCAGCGAGTGGAAATGTGGCAAGTCACAGATAAGCGTTTATTCAAACACACACTACTTTTACCTCATAGACCCGCAACAGCACACACTCGTGATGTGAATGCCAGAAGTGAGACTAATGTGTGTGAGAAATTAATACTTGGAGGTATTACAGAGAGCACTTAATAGACAACATACAGTATATAAAATGGTACTAATAAGTATTTCTAAAACGATGTGCCATAAGGTTTAAAACAGATTTTTAAAAATAATTACAAATGAGGAAACATAAATACCAGAAGGGCAAGTTTGTAGGCTTCAGAGAAAAATGAACCTGATGCCTCCAGGAGGACATAGTATAGTATAGTATAGTCTTTATTGTCATTGCAACAAGTACAACGAAATTTTAAGTGCCAATCGTCAATGCAAAAAAAAAAAAAAAAAAACACACATTACTAGGGTCTTGTAGTCATATTCCTCTGGAGCAGAATATGAAGCTTGTAGACCTCAAGAGAAAAGTAGGAAGAGCTTCAAGAAGACAATTGTACAGATTGTAGATTTCAGTTAGGGAGAATAAGGAATAGAATCCAGAAGTATTTGGCCAAACCTGCAATGAAATAGTATCCAAATACAATGTATTGAATATACTTCAATATGGTGTTAGTACCCCTTTTTCCACTCTTCTTGGAAGTCTGTCCACAAGATTTTGGAGTGTTTCTTTGGGAATTCTTGGCCATTCGTTCTGTAGAGCATTTATGAGGTCAGGCTCACAATCTCCATATCAGTTCATCTCAAAGGTGTTTGATGGGGTGGAGGTCAAGATTCTCTGTTCAGGCCAGTCAAGTTCTTCCACACCGAACTCATCAAACCATGTCTTTATGGTCCATGCTTTGAGGCACTGGGACACAGCCATGTTAATAGAAAATAGCCTTCTCCAGTTGCCACAAAGTTGAAAGCATAGCATTCTCCAAGATGTCCTACATTTACATTTAGACAATTGGCAGACACTTTTATCCAGAGCAACTTACAAAAAGTGCTTTGAAGTTTCCGTTATTGGATAGATACTTTCACTGGGTTACTAGGTTACTAACTAAGTGGAGTCAAACACAGTTGGGAAGGTTTTTTAAAATGTTTTTTTTTTTTTTTTTAATGGTTGGATTAGTCCAAGTACTGAAGAAATAAATATGTCTTGAGTTGTCATTTAAAGATAGTCAAAGACTCATCTGTGTGGGCATTAAGACGTGCCGCTGCATTCTGGATCAGCTGCAGAGGACGGATGGTGGATAGAGGCAGACCTGCCAGGAGTGAGTCGCAGTAGTCCAGTCTTGAAATAACAAGGGACTGAACAAGCACCTGAGTAGCTTGTGAAGAAAAAAAATGGGTGGATTCTTCTGATGTTGTAAAGAAGAAATCAACAAGCGCGAGTAAGGTTAGCAATGTGTGGGGAAAATGACAGATGATTGTCTACAGTTACCCCAAGAATGCAGGCAGTGGCAGGCACTTCCAGGATGAGATGTCTGCCTAAGTGAAACCTAAGTGTGTCATCTGCATAACCATGCGCACAGACGCAGCAGCCTTTGTTGGCATAGCTTTTTCATTTTATTAGTTCTAATGAATGTTTCAGCATATTGTTACCATTAGCTCCTTAGCATTAGCGGTGCTGTATATCACCTCGGCCCCGATGTTTTCATCTCTCCCGAGATTGCTAGTTCACCTCCGGGAATTCCTGCGGCAGCGAACCGGAGGAGGAGATGTTGTGAGCGGAGGCGGAAGAGAAGCAAGCGGGCAGGTATGAAGGCTAGGCTAAAGGCTAACCCCTTCAAACCACCACTTCCATCCATATTTCTCTCCAATGTCAGGTTGATCTGCTACAAGATGGAAGAAATACGATTGGGGTTCATAACACAGAGGTTTTCACTGAGACCTGGCTGAATAGCACCGTCCCAGATGCGGCTATTGGGCTAACTGACTTCACCCTGCACCAAGCTGACAGGACAGCAGACTTGGGTTAGAAGACCAGTGGGGGACTGTGCATCTATATTAACAACTCCTGGTGCACACAGACCATGGTAATGGACAGACTTTGTTGTCCAGATGTGGAATTCATGCTGCTAAAATGTAGTCTGTTTTATCATCCTCGCGAATTTGCATCTGTATACATCTGTGCTGTGTATATATCACCTGATGCTAATGCTAAACTAGCGCTAGCACAGTTACATGATGGCATAAACAACAGCCTGGCTGCGCATCCAGACCGTATCTTTATAGCAGCGGGCGATTTCAATCATGCTGACTTGAAGTGCGTCCTTCACAAATTTCATCGCAACGTGAAATGCGCAACCAGGAAAGATAAAATTTGGATCAGGTATACACTAATTCAGCAGATGCATATAAGGTACTGGTTTATTCCCATCTTGGTCTGTCTGACCATCTGTCAATTTTGCTACATACAAAGTATACTACAAGAAATAAAACTGCTGGATTCAGTGTAAGTACTATAAGATCATGGCCAGAGGATGCTATCCCTAGGCTTCAGGACTGCTTCTCCTTCACAGACTGGGGCATATTCAAGGTTCATGGACTCATCACACGTGAGTTTCTGAATGAATACACCTCATCAGTCTTAGACTACATCAATTACTGTGTGGATAATGTGACATTCTGGAAGCAAGTGCGTGTGTTTCCCAATAAGAAACCTTGGATGACACACAAGATCCAACTGCTGATTAAATCCAGGGATATAGCATTTAAATCTGGTGACAGGACAACATATTCTGCTGCACTTAGGAGGGGAAGAAAAAATCAACCAAATTTCAATACAAACGGCAGATTGAGGCCCATTTTTACAATTCCACCAATTTCCAGGAGGTGTGGGAGGGAATTAGGGTGATAACGGACTATAAGAAAACAACAACACTCTGTTTAACAGTTGTGAAACCCTAACGGAGGAGTGGAATAACTTTTATGCCCGCTTTGACAGAGGCAATGGAGATTCCCCCTTGCCCCACCCTCCTTCTAGTGAGGCTGCACCAGTCCTGAGCAGTCAAGAGGTAAGACAATGTTTTTGTAGCATCAATCCCAGGAAGGCTGCCGGACTTGATGGAGTGCCGGGTTGGGTGCTCAAATATTGTGCAGCTGAACTGGCGGAAGTCTTCACGACCATCTTTAATCTGTCACTGTCCACATCATGGGTCCCAGCATGCTTCAAAAGAACTACAATAATGTGTATCCCCAAAAGATCTAACATTACTTGTTTAAATGATTACAGACCAGTTGCACTCACACCCATACCTGCTTAGTTGGTGACTAAGTGCATCAGGGATGTTATACCATCCACACTGGACCATTACTAGTTTGCATACAGAGCCAATAGATCCACAGAGGATGCAGTGGCTATTGTGCTCCAACGTATGTTGGAACATCTGGAACACAAAAATACGTATGCTAGGCTTCTCTTTGTGAAGTTTAGTTCAGCATTTAACACCATTTTGCCAAATAAGCTCCAAATTAAGCTCTGTGAGCTCGGACTAAGTACTATATAGTGTAACCTCGACTATGGACTTAACAGATCGTTTACAGTGTGTGCAAGTGGATAAATGTATATCAGCCACAGTGCTCATTAACACCGGGGTCCCCCAGGGATGTGTTTTTAGACCCTTACTCTATACACTATACACGCATGACTGCTGCACCTCCCTTCCTTCTAATTACATAATTAAATTCGCTAATGACATCATGGTGTTAGGCCTGATCACTGACAACGATGAGTCCTTAAGGAGATAAAACATATGGCAGCTTGTGACACCCACAACCTGGCCCTCAACATCAAGAAAACCAGGGAAATTATTGTGGTTTTTCATAAGGGCACAAAGACCATCCACTTACCACTTACTATTGGAAATGGGACGGTAGAGAAGGGTTACCAGCTTTAAATTTCTTGGCCTAACTGTGACAGAGGGCCTAACATGAGGCAATAACATCACCTCTGCCATAGGGAAGGCCCAGTAACCCTTCTTCTACCTGACGAAACTGAGAAGAACGTCTGATAAAGTGGGAACGAGATGCTGCGTGAAAACGCTATGAGAACATCTCTTTGTTGCCCGGTTGTGAAGCCTGTGCATGTCAAAACCGCCGAATACCTTCGGCTTATAACCTCTGCCAGGCATGACGTCACCGAATAAGGTGCACCTGCAGGTTATAAATAGGAGTGAACCGGAAACATCCTCAGGTCAATTTTGTCTGAAGGACGTCCAGGCACGTCAGCAGTGCAGCATCGGAACGCAGCATCTCGTTCCCGCTTTATCAGTGAACAGGGTTACAGCCCGCCGCATCATATACCTGCTGCAGGGGGACGCCTCTTGCCAAGGCAATCGATGAGGCAATCCCCCTGGTTGAGTGAGCCCTGATTCCCAGAGGCGAAGTGTGACCTCGCGTCTCATAGGCTAGGGCAATGGCATTTCTCACCCAGTGTGACAGAGTCTGTCTAGTGGCAGCCGCCCCCCGGTTGCGACCCCCATGGCAAATAAAGAGCTGCTCTGACTTACGCCACTGGCAAGTGCGGTGGACATAGATCCGAAGAGCACGTACTGGACACAGTAAGTGAAGTCTTTCCTGCTCCGGAGCTGTAAAAGGCGGAGGACAGAAGGCTTCGAGAACAACTGGGTGCATGGTCAAGAATGGAACCTTGGGAAGATAATTCGGGTGAGGATGCAGAATAGCCTTGACTAGCCCAGGGGCAAAGTCTAGGCAGGATGGGGAGACTGACAGAGCCTGCAGATCCCCAATCCTCTTCAAAGAAGTAATAGCCATAAGAAAAACCATCTTAAGAGACAGAAGCCTGACAGGCGCTGACTCTAGTGGTTCGAAAGGGGTGTCGGCCAGGCCTTCGAGTACGATAGTTAAGTCCCATGAAGGGACTGTCGCTCTAGTGGGCGGCTTCAACCGTTTAGCTCCACGAATAAAACGGGCAACTAAATGGTGCTTGCCCACAGAAACCCCATCATTCAGAGCGTGACAAGCCGAAATAGCGGCTACGTACATTCTTTTTTTTTTTTTTTTTTTTTTTTTTTTTTGGATTTTTCCCCGATTTTCTCCCTAATTTAGTCGTGTCCAATTCCTCCCCGTCACTAGGGGGCTCCCACATTAAGGCTACTACTACCACTCAGCCGGGAGGGCCGAAGACTATCACGTGTTTCCTCCGAACCACGTGACGCCAGCCGACCGCATCTTTTCGAACCGCTCGTTCGCGCACCTTTGGGGGCGGCGTAACACACTCGGAGGACAGCGCTATCCGCTCCCTCCGTTGCGCGAGCTCACAGACGCCCCTGACTGGCTGTAGAGCCGTGATTAATGTGGGAGCACTAAGTACCTCTCATCCCTCCCCTCTGAGAGAGCTCGGCCAATCAGCTCTCTCTAGACCTCCGGCTGCGAGAGGTTACAGCACCACCCGGGATTCGAACTAGCGATCTCCGGATGATAGGGCGAGCGCTTTAACCACTGCGCCACTCGGAGGCCCGGCTACGTACATTCTGAGGGTACTAGGGCATAAGCCCGAGGACAACTTTTCTTGCAAAAACTCCAGCACTGAAACAATCTGGCAGTGAACTGGGTCTACATGTCTTGCCATGCACCAATTTTCAAATACACTCCATTTGAGGGCATAAGTTCTTCTAGTGGAGGGAGCCCTGGCACTTAAAATGGTTTCAATTACGCTGGCTGAAAGCCCAGCATGTCTTAGTTGGTCCCGTTCAGGGGCCAAACGTGAAGGTTCCAGAGCTCGGGCCGGGGATGAAGTATTGTCCCCTGCGCCTGAGACAGAAGATCCCTCCTCATTGGAATCACCCAGGGTGAGCCGTCGAGGAGAGATATTAGATCCGAGAACCACACTCTGGTCAGCCAATGGGGCGCTATCAATAAGAGGCGCAAACCCTGTTGACGAACCCTCACCAGGACTCCTAGGAGCAGAACTATAGGTGGAAACGCATAAAGGCGTAATCTGGGCCACGTGTGGGCCATTGCGTCCAGACCCAGGGGAGCTGGAGGAGTCAGAGAGTAGTGAAGGGGGCATTGTGCTGCCTCTTGTGAGGCAAAGAGGTCCACCTCTGCTACGTAAAATCTTTCCCAGATTTGACTGACTACTTCGGGGTGGAGTTTCCATTCCCCATGTTTTACAGCTTGTCTGGATAGCAAGTCTGCTCCTACATTCATATGCCCTGGAATGTAAATCGCCCTGAGGGACAGGAACTTGTCCTGTGCCCAAAGCAGAACCTGGTGCGCTAGCTTGTTCAAGCGGCACGAGCGCAGTCCACCCTGGCGATTTATGTACGAGACTACCGCAGTGTCTGAACCACATAGAAAGGGTATGAAGCCCCCGGCGCGTAACCCTTATTAGCCTCTGGGGGTTGGCCCTTGAATGAAACCCCCTGGCTCTTAGCCACAGCTGAAACGCTCTCATGTGCAGAAGGCCCAAAGGTATCACCGTGGACGCAGCTGCCATGAGGCCTAAAGATTTCTGAAAGTGATGAACAGTGACCTTCTGGCCTAGCTTGATTTCCTTCAGGGTGTTGAGAATGGATTCGACACAAGCAGGAGACAGCTGTGCCCGCATTGTGACCGAATCCCATGTGACACCCAAATATGTTGTCCTCTGAACAGGAAGGAGAACGCTTTTTGTGGCATTGAGTCTCAATCCTAAAGAATGAAGATGGGCTAGGACGACATCCCGATGTCGAAGCGCTAGCTCCTGAGACTGGGCCAGAATCAGCCAGTCGTCTATGTAATTCAAAATACGGATGCCCTGGAGTCGTAAAGAAGCCAGAGCTGCATCCATGCATTTTGTATATGTGCGGGGTGACAGAGCTAGGCCAAATATAAGGACCCAATACTGGTAAGCTTCGCCCCCAAAAGCAAACCTCAGGAAGTTCCTGTGCTGTGGCAATATTTCTATATGGAAATATGCGTCCTTGAGATCGATTGTCACAAACCAATCCTCTACTTGGATTTGAGAAACAATCATTTTGACAGTCAACATTTTGAATCTGGATTTCCTGAGATAACGGTTCAAGCCGTGAACCCCCCCCCCTCTCTTGGGCACCAAAAAGTACCGACTGTAGTAGCCCGACTCTCTGTCTGGGAGGGGAACATGTTCTATGGCCCCTTTGCCCAGCAGAGTCTGTAACTCCTAGGCCAGCAGATGTGCTCGGTCCGGTTTCACGGAAGTGGAGACCACGCAGTTGAAACGCGAAGTACGATGTGCAAACTGAATCCTGTAGCCTGTGCCTACAGTCCTTTGTACCCAAGGAGATACGCCTGGCAGTAGTTTCCACGCTGCCAGCTTCTCCGAAAGGGGCACGAGTTTTGACACTTTGGCTGGATGGGGGGGTGTTAGGTGTTGGGTATCCTGAAGTATGGCAGGAGATGCCCGAACACCCAACTTTTCGTTGGAGACCGGCGCTCCCCGAAACACCAGTGGTGGCGGGGATTGAACACCAGCCTCCCGGGAGTGCCAGGGAGGAGGCCCTGTTTTGTGATGAAAATCCAGGCGTCCCTCCCTGGGGGGAGACACCCCCACGGCCCCAGGTGCACGAACCTCAGGGCTTCTTCTTTGAAAAGAGGAAGCTCCTCAGATTCGGTCTTTTCGAAGCAGATTTCTGAGAAGAGCGGCGAGCCCCACCCCAGTCTTTACAAGGGGGTGTGCGGCTGGTCACGCTCTCCTTCTGCAGCTCACGCCTGATAGGGGCCAGAACAGTCCCGGTTCTTGAGCACGGCGGGGAAGGAACCTCCCAAAGGCCTGTTCATATAGCTTCGCCTCCCGAAACCTAGTGGCGACGGAATTAACAGCGTCGCCAAAGAGGCCGGAAGGCGAGACGGGGGCATCAAGGAGGACAGCACGATCCTTATCCTTGATGCCCGTGAGGTTCAGCCACAGATGCCTCTCCGTGGATACCATGGCAGCCATAGAACGGCCCACAGCACGGGCCGTCTGCTTGGTTGCACGGAGAGACAGGTCTGTGGCTCGGCGCAGCTCTGCAAACGCCCTGTCATCAATAACCCCGCCGGTGCTCAGGTCCTTCAGCAGGTCAGCCTGGTAAGCCTGGTAAGCCACGCGTTATAACCTCTAATAATTCCTCATAAGCTCTGTCAGCACTGGAGGAGCGTTGTGAGGAGGCTACTTTCATGGAAGCGAGAGAGGAGGATTCTTCCGCTCCTTCACAAGAAGCGCCGGAGCGCGCTTGCGAAGCGAAAGCTAAAACTTCCTGATCTGGAGAGAACGAGAGAGAAATTGGAAATTCCATCTTGTGCGCGTCTGCCAGATCAGCACGCGAGCCCCAGGAAATTCTCTTTAAAGAAAGCGAGCCGCGCGCGAAGCACCTTAATAGGGAGAAGATCACAGTACTCACAGTCTCCCTGAAGCCCGAGGCGAGCGTGTTCTTCCCCCAAGCACTCGAGACAAAATTCATGAAGATCGCCCACTGAAAGAGATCTATCGCACGGAGGCACGCATCTCTTAAGCAACTCCGCCATATCGGTGAGTTAATGCTGTTATTTTATTTTGCTTTCGTTATGGCTTGCACATGCACATGCAAACACAAAGCGGTCCTGAAGACAAAAAGATCTGAGGATGTTTCCGGTTCACTCCTATTTATAACCTGCAGGTGCACCTTATTCGGTGACGTCATGCCTGGCAGAGGTTATAAGCCGAAGGTATTCGGCGGTTTTGACATGCACAGGCTTCACAACCGGGCAACAAAGAGATGTTCCCATAGCGTTTTCACGCAGCATCGAGTGTAGCTTTTGAAAGGGAACTAATCTTTCTCACCAGCTTATGGTGAACTTTTATCATTGTGCTATAGAGAGTGTGCTGACATACAGTATGGACTCTTGTTGTGGTTTTCCAGCTGCACTAGGGTGGAACAACAGGCACTACAGTGGGTGGTGAAAGCAGTGGGGAAAATCATCGGGACTAGTCTTCCGGAGATAAGTACTATCTACACTACACACTGCCTTCGTTGAGTGCACCACATCCTATGGGATCAGCATTACCCTGCACATCACCTGTTCCAGCTACTGTTCTCAGGTAAATGGTACAGGTACACATGGGCCAGAACCACAAGACTGTCCCACAGCCTTTTTCCTTCTGCTGTGAGGCTGCTGAATGATTAGTCATCTCCCTCTCGGACCTTGCGCCCATCTATTCTTGCATATCACACATCATTACAATAACTGTGAACTGGACTTTGCATTGATGCAGCCCACAATACATACATACACACTTTACTAAGAGACCGGGAGGAAAAGGAGGGAAGGAGGAGGAAAGAAGAGAATAAGTTGCGCATCATCTGCATAACCATGGTATGAATAACCATGGTACGACAGATTGGAGAATTCTGGAGGGTAGGAAAGGTCCTGAAGTTCTGGTGAATGGGTTGGGTTGGAAGCAAAGGTCTGGTGGATTGCTGCATTTTTTCCATTGTAGAATGTGGCATGTCCCGACATAGGGTATGTCTTGTTATGCTGAAGCATTAAGATTGCACTTAACTGGGGATACAACTGATACAACTGAAACAACTGAATTTGATAATAAACATTTAGATGTCAGGATGGCAAAAGGAAAGGTCTGTACATCAGTGGGTCATAACTCTGGCTCCTAAGGACCTCATGTCCTGCACATTGTAGTGTTCTCCCTGCTCTGTCACACTGACTACAATTCAGTTCGGTTAATTAACTGATGAGTTAAATCAGGTGTGCTGGAAGCTGAGAGAACACTACTATATGCATGGTAAAGCTCGTCCATAACCAGGGGGAGAGGTTGTTTGAGGATACAAGAACAAGGTATAAGATGTACAACATGTAGGCTCCAGGGTAACGGAAATAGGAGCTTGTAGGTATCAAGGTGGTGGGAATGGGACCTTGTGGACGTCAGGCTTGATAGCAGAAGAAGCAGCTTAGTAGTTCTGATAATTGCAGAAGTAGGAGCTTGAACAGATGATTTAGAAACTGGAATATTTTCTTTCAAATGCAAACACAAGCTCAAGGTCATCTTTTACTACTGTGTAAATGAATATTCAAAGTCTCCTAAAAGGAAAAAATTAGCATGCATGCCCCTCTCCTGTCAGGGATGTCTTTCATGGCTGAAAGGAGAGCACTAATATTTTTCTGATGCGGCCAGCTCATCCAAAAGAGCAAAATGCATTTATTCCAGTAGAGGTATACTCTGCCTCTTCAGTTCCCACGAGACAGCGAGTGTTAGTGGAGTGAGAAGATTCATTTGATATAATTACCCACTTCAGCTTTCAGACATTTTCACAGCACACTTCGACCTTTTATTTGGGCAGAAGAAGGTATTTTTGTCTCTCTGTCCTTTGCGACTCACACAAAAACATGACAGGAAGTCACATCCTGGCATTTTAACGTGAGCGTGAAGTCATATGTCGCATTAATGAGAGGCTTCATGATTCATGTTTAATATCGTGAGGAGTTCACTGTTGCCATCTCGCTCATCTTTAAAAGACTGATGAGTAATTGTTTTTTTCCATGTGAGAAGTGTGATGTTTTATATTAGACCTTCAGAGTGACACTGTGACGTTTGTCTCAGGAACATGAGCAGTTCTCATGAATGTCAGGTTTATTTATGAAGCCCAGGATCACACCCGTGACATAATCATCAGGCATCACAGGTCCTTGAATTGCACAGAAATTCTAAATTAGTATTACAGAAACTGCTACTGTTGTTCATAAACATCTCATGAGCAAGAATAAGACATGTAACTATTACAGTATAAAGTATATGTAAGGGGCTGAGACTCTGCAGCCCCTTACATAAAAGGAAATAAAAGCGAAAAGGCGGGTCTAAGAACAGTGAGGGCCAAAGAGCAAACACAAGTGTATCCACAGCAAAGCATCCAGGCCATCAGCAACTACATGACATGCCTGTGACATCTGTGCTTCCTTGCCAGATGTGAATGACTTCTACAGTCCACTTGAAGTGCAGAATGACAGGGCAGTGAGGAAAACCACACCTCCTCTCAACGACCAGGTACTGTGTCTTACCTGTCTGATCTTTCTGTGACTTAGGCTATTATATAAAGATATACAAAAGCGAAACTGAGTTTAAAGGTGTTACATAGCTTCATGAACTGTATGTGATTCAGTACTCACCAGTGATGTCTAATATGTGTGTGTAGTGTGTTCTTATGCCTTGGATGAGTTCTAAGTTCTCTAAGCCAATAGGAAAGCAGAGTAAGTGTGAAATGATGAGGTCTGCATTTAGTTTTTGATATTTTAATGATTTTTCAGTTTCTACTAAGATGTTTGGTACAGACTTTATAATCTGGAGGATATTAAAAACCCAGATATTGATTTTTTTCTCCACTTTTGTACAGCAGTGTCAGAGTTTTTGGCTTCTTTTGTGCAGTGTTTGCTAATAACAGGTAGGAAGTGGGAATTGATTCAAGCTGTTTGTTCTGTTTATCGATCTGCATTTGGTCCAAATCAAACCACCGACACTCTGAGTTTATTTTCCCTGCTTTTTTTTTTATTTATCTCACCTCTGTTTCACTCGGTGTTAATGTGTTTTTATCATCCTGCACCACAATCGAACACAATTTATCTGAAACCTTGCATAATTACTGAATTTTCTTCTTCTTCTTCTTCTCTTTCTTCTGCCTTTATTCATTAAGGGTTATGTTTGGGGTGACAGGGACACCCTTTCAGTTTTACTTAAATGTCAGCTCCACATGACACTATCTCACCTCGGCAGCCACAAGGAGGCGCTGTGAATATGTCCGAAAAATGTGAAATTGCCAAAAATTTATTTTAATTACTCACTCAATCACTCATTCATTCATCATCTATATCCAATATACCAGATTGCAGGAAGCATGAAGCCTATCCCAGGAGACTAAGGGTATGATGCAGGGTACCCCCTGGACGGGGTGGCAAACCATAGCAGGGCACACACACATACACACTCACACACTATAGGCAAATTTAGGAACTCCAATTAGTCTAATCTGGATGTCTTTGAACTGTCGGAGGAAACCAGAGTACCCGCATGCAAATTTATAGGTATAGAATACCTCCAGAATATCTCTGTGCATTAGTTCTAGATTAGAGATTATCTCTAGACAACCCATAGATTAGATCTCTGCATTGGGTCTAGAACAACACTGTTGACAAAACCTAGAATATCGCTGTGACCTAAATTAGCTCTATGAAATAGCATTAAATTCTGTGTTTGTTAGCTCTTAGTTAGCACTGTGTTTTAGTTCTAGATTAGAACATTGTGTTCATTCAAGATTGATGTCATTGTGCATCAATTTAGATTACACCTGCACCTGCACAAAAAAAAGTGGCAAGTAGATGCCACTTGTTTTGAAGTAGCTTGAGATGATCTGTCTATTTGCTCTAGATTAGCATCTGCCATTGTGACAGATTATCTTTTTGTATGAGCTCACAATTATCTGTATATCAGCTCAAGATTACCATCTGCCTTAGGTCTGAGCTAGATTATCTTTATGTATTGTCTTTAGAATATCATCTGCAAGGATTCTGAATTGGCATCTGCATTAGCTGTACAGTAGTAGCTGCATTTTGTCTAGATTATCTGTGTATGAGCTCTGTTTTATTATCTGCATTAGTGTGAGATTACCTGTGTATTACAGTAGCTCTAGCACATGCATTACTTGTAGATTATCTCTGTGTATTATTTTGAAATTATCTGTTTATCAGTGCCTGCAATAGTTCTTGACTAGATTATTCCTATGTATGTCCTGGTGATTATCTGTTAATATTAGCTCTAAATTAGCACCTTCATTAGTTTTAGAATATCTGTTTGTATTAATTCTAGATGATAGATGTGTAATTCTAGCTATAGATTATCAGCATTAATTCTAGATTAGTATCTGCATTAGTTGTACATTAGTGACTGCATTGTGTCTAGATTATCTGAGTATTAATTCTGGACTAAATTAATTTTCATTTTAAACACATCTCCTGTTATACTGAACTTCCAGTACACATCATTATGCTGATCAATCCCTGCTATCCGTTATCACCCAGATGAGGATGGGTTCCCTGTTGAGTCTGGTTCCTCTCAAGGTTTCTTCCTATTACCATCTCAGGGAGTTTTCCCTTGCCACCGTCTCCCTCTGCTTGCTCATCAGGGACAATCTTATCATTTTGATTCATACACATTACATACAAACTTACTTCTTTTATTGTGTAAAGCTGCTTTGCGACAATGTCAATTGTTAAAAGCGCTACATAAATAAAATTGACTTGACTTGTGTCATGGGTCTAGCTGGTGGCGCTGGCTAGACCCGGCTGATGTTGTTGCCGTGGGCATATAGGTAGGCATGAAGGCAGAGGGGTTTGCAAACAGAAAGTCTTTATTTAACAAAACTCCAAACAAAGGAACCAAAACAAACGTAAACTAAAACTAGGGCTCAGGAAAAACAGGGACGGCGCGCCAACACAGGGAACGGCGCGCCGACACAGGGAACCAGGAACTGACACAGGGAACCAGGAACTGACACAGGGAACCGGGAACTGACACAGGGAACCGGGAACTGACACAGGGAACCGGGAACTGACACAGGGAACCGGGAACTGACACAGGGAACCGACACAGGGAACCGACAGAGAGCTGGGGATGAGGAAACATGGAGCTGAAGCTAACTAAGACACATAGGGGAACTAGAGACTGGAGAGACAGGGCTAGACAGGACTGGGGACTGGAGAGACAGGACTGGGAGCACCGAGACTGGAGACAGGAGAGACTGGAGACAGGACAAGAGATGGAACAGGCTGGGTTAGTGGTTAGTTGGGTTAGTAGCTACATGGAACGCTGGGGACACTGGATGCTGACCTAACCAGGTTAGTATCTAAAGGGGTTAGTGGCTAACCGGGTTAGTACTGACCTAATGGTGGGGAACTGAACACAAAGGCAAAGCACACATGAGGCTACTCCAAACTAGCGGCTAACCTACTAGCGACCAGAACCACTAGCAGTCAATCCCCCTAGAGGCTAGCCTACAGGAGGCTAACCCTACTAAGGGCTAACCCTACTAGCAATTAAGGCCTACTAGCGGCTAACCCTGCTAGCGGCTAGGCCTGCATGTGGCTACACAAAACTAAACAAAGAATTAGACCAGAAGACAGAACAGTACTTACACAGGACACAGGAGGAGACAGCCTAGCTAAACATGAAACAGGATAGCTCCATGAATCCAGCAACACAAGGAACATAAAGAGAACAAACAGTAGAGCCCTAGACAAACAAAGGCTACAAAACAAACCAAAGTATAAACTTAAAGAAACAAGAACCAAACAAAAGGAATGCCCACATGACGGTAGTTACAAATACAAACATAACAAACCAAACAGACAAACCTACAGACAAACAATGCTCGACCTCGACAGTTTCCTAGAACAAACTGCTATTTATAGAAACTTTAATGAGGCACCTCAGTCCAGGTGAGCACTAATCACCTGACTGAGGTGCCTTCTGGGAAACTGAGTCAACCAACCAGAACTACACACAGAGACAGTGACCTCTGGTGGAGGTTCCTAACAACTTGACTTAACTAAATTATCTCTGTTGTATTGTCTTGAGATGATCTGTTTGTGTTAGCTTTAGATTAGCGATACACTAGTTCTAGATTTTCTGCGTATTAGCTCTAGATTACCTATGTATATTATCTTGAGATTGTATGTATTATGTCTATATTAGCTTCTGCCCTACTTTTAGTTTATCTCTGTATATTAAATATAGATTATCTGTGCATTAGCTTTTGGTTAGCTTTTTAGGATTAGCATTGTATTAGTGCAGCAGTTTAGCACACCCATGCTACTTCCTGCTGTGACAGGAGTCAGTCCAGAAATTTCCTGCTGTTTTATCCCTCTTGAGTTATTACCTGCTGGAGACTGTTAAAGCGGTCGGTCTCGATCATGAGTGCAGATAAATTTTGCAAAAATACATCTAGTAGTGAGAACTGCAGGTTTTCTCTTCATTTTCCTGAAACATCAGCACTTTTCCCCTTTTTGCTGTGCAGCAGACCCGCTAGCTCGCTAACTCGCCATTTCCTCACTTACACGCCTCATTAATGCAGACGGTGGAATAGTTTCTGAAAAGCAGCTCCTAAAACACATCAGCGGCCTCAGTGAAGATCAGATGAAGGTCCAACACGCTCTGTGCGAAGTTACATAAAGGTTTACAAGCTCTGACAACCGAAAACTAAAAGGAAAAAAACTGCTATGGTATTATTTTGGAGAACCCACTAAAGAACTCTTACAAAGGGGGGAAAAAAAAGACTTGATATCTATCAGACATTCCTCAAGCACAAAAGTGTTCACAGCTTGGACAAAGAACCTAAAAGAGACTTGTTGTTTTTTTATTTAAATAGTGTTATTTTTTTTTCTGAGTTTGTACACTGTTCTAAATTCATGAATTCTTCAGGGGAAAAAAACAAGGGACCCCTACGGGGTACTAAATTTATCATTTAACATAAAAATAAACACACAAATTCCCAACCAGTGGATTTTAGCCTCCATGATTTTTAGAACCTTTTTTTTTTTTTGTGGAATTTGTGGAGCCTTTATATCTCCTAGATGGTTTTTAAATAGAAATGGCTTGACCTAGAGTTCCACCCATTTAGAGAACCCTAGAGGAGATCTCTCACTCTCTTTTTTTATTGCATTCACACTATGTGGTGCAATAGGAAAAGACACTATGAACCAAATTAAATCAAGTATTTTTTTCCACCTGACCCTGCAGCACAGTGATGGAGGAGGAATGAGACAAGATTATGTGAAATGTTTGTATGAAATATATTTTTGTTGTTCGTCCTTTCACACCTCTGAACCGTTTACTTTTCCCTGACATTATTTTTCCCCCCTGCAAAGTCAATATGGCATATTCTCAATTACGCCGCAGGTTTAATAACGGAGGCGGGTCGATATCTCCGTCTGTTGCCGTAGAGAGTCGGCTCTTCAGCTTCAGACGTGTAATTAAAGACACTTTATGAAGCTCGTCCCTCCGCGCCGTCAGCTCAGCGGGAGTCGCGGGAACATTGGAGGAAATTATAACCATTCACTCCGTCTGTGAATAAAGACTTGACCTTTTAATCCAAAACAGGAAAGTGCAGGAAAGCGGTCACTGGCTAGCAAACGCTGAAGCGTAACGCCTCAGGAATTAACCTTTACATCGTGCTCGGATCAAAACGAACCGTTTGAACTTTGTTCAAAAAGTGGAACAGAACTTTATGCCTCTTTAATTAATTACCACGAAAACCCTCCGCTTCGTTCTTTTTTATAAGTTCTAGTATCACTTCCTCACTCATTACCTATACCGATTTATCCTGTGTACAGGGTCGTAGGGGGAAACGACACCTTGGATGGGGTGGCAATCCATCACAGGGCACACACACATAGACACACTCACACATTCTTTTACACACCACAGGCAATTTGGAATGCAAATTATTCTAATCTGCATGTCTTTGAGCTGTGGGAGGAAACCGAAGTACCCAGAGGAAACCCACCATGCACACAGGCCAGAGGTTTGAATTGAACCTGGACCCTAGAGGTGCGAGGTCCCGTGCTAACCAGCACTAAGCCAGCGTGCCGCTCAAGTTGTAATATATATTTTATAAATAGTATGTTCATGTTGTTTTTCAGCTGCAATGAATGAGCCACTGTAATGAAGTGTAATCAAGATGCCGGTCATGTTTAAAAAGTTTCAGACAAAGAGCTGAACTTCACTTGGTTTGTGTTTAACCAGAGAGAATGACGGAAGATCTTTCATGTGCAAATCATTTTTCAGAAAATGAAAAAGCACCGGGAAAAATCTTATCGCTACATAAACACAGAGGTCCATCTGCCTTCTGAACCTCTGACATCTGCTAGAAGAAAGAGCATCTGTGGCTCGGGTAGTGTAGAATCAGGTGTCTGGATGTGACTGATCTGATCACAGAGAGAGAGTGTGTGTGTATGGCTAGTTGTTACTACAGCTGTCAGATCAGGACGAGATCCGGATTGACGCATCAATGAAATGAATCAGATGTTAATGATTACGAAAAAGACAAATGAGTGTTGGGTAAAAACCTACACACTCACGATGTTTGATGTGATGTGTAAATTGTTCAAAAGCTAGCTCCATAAGTCTACACCTTTCAAAAGAATTCTTTTCTGCGTCATTATTCATGGGTGAACACTAGACTGCTCCAGCTTCAGTGAAGTGTAATCATGTATCGAGAATCTGAGGCTCAGGGGATAATAAATCATTCCATACTGTATTGTGTATTATTATTACAGAAGATTCAGTGACATTAAATATCAAATAATTCCTGTATAAATAAAATCATTTGGAGTGGTTGGGTCTGAGGTTTACTTAAAAAAAAAAAAAAATCTTTCCTATGATGTATATAGAAAGTGTTCCTCAACAGACTGAATTAAATACACAAAAACAAACACTTTGGTTGGATATTTATTTAGACATATTTACTGTATATTTAATTGATTATACAACTGACTTTGTTGTTTGTTGTGTGTGCCAGTGTGAGAAATGTCTGTTCATGGACAATTTAAGGTATATCGATATATATATTTTTTAACAAGTTATAGGATAAAGCAATCCGTTTTGCATCAATATACTCATGAATCTGTGCCCCACTCTACCTCTACCGCCGTGCCAACTTCTACTGCTTTGCTGAAGCATGCTAGTAATAAAGAACAGTGCTATGTGTAAGGTTTTGTAATATGATGTGAACTTTCCCCATGCCTCTATACCCATAAAACAGCCCCCTCATAGTAGTTCCTGATTCCTTATATAGTAACACTTCCTATAGGAAACAGCTCGTGTCCCTGAAACCCTTTTGTTTAATTGGAAAATGCTAATGTAGTTCCAATTGCCCGTCTGTCTCCAAGTCTTTCTATGGCTTCTAGGACTCTATGCTCTCTTTGCTACTATTAAACAGAGCTCTTCAGACACATTATGCGTGTGTGTATGTTTATCCCTCTCCCAGTTCGGGGCTCGGTGGGCAATAATTCTTTTTCTTTTCATTAATCTTAAAATGTAACAACTTGGACACTTTTTTGACCTAAAACACTATAAGGTCAAGAAGTCACGACGGTAATACATTTTGTAAAATATTCCTCTTGTCGGCATTATCAGAGTCGTAAACTCCAGTGCAAAGCTACTGTACAGTATACTTTGTTTCACAAAGCTTAAAAAGTCTCCTGCCCTCGGTGTGTATTTATTTCTCTTGATGGCACTGAGACTGAGCTCAGTCCAGACAAGTAAAGCATGGCAAATAAGCTGTTTTTATTTTTGTCCTGTTCACACTTTTATTTCTGAATTTACCTATATTTTTTTAAATAACCTGTTATCAGCTTTTCAAACTAATGAAAAAGAATTCACAGAGATTATGCCTGTTTTTATTCAATATGGCCAGGTCCATAAATTGTGGCAAAAACCACACTTGATTTGAAATAAAACATGCGAGATGTCAGACAACAGACAGCTGTTCTGTAAGGACTTGTGACTGCAGTCACTTAATAGTTCAGTACTGTAATTTCCTACAGTCTACCTCAGCCTCCAATAACGAACTGGACTCCATATTAACTTAAAGACATCATCTGTTATATTGAACTTCCAGCTGTGAAACATTTCCTGCTATCCGTTATAACCCAAATGAGGATGGGTTCCCTGTTGAGTCTGGTTTCTCTCAAGGTTTCTTCCTATTTCCATCTCAGGAAGTTTTTCTTGCCACCGTCACCCCCAACTTTGCTCAACAGGGACTATCTGATCATCATACACACTTTCTCTCACATATTTTGATAGTTTTCCTTTGATTCTGTAATGCTGCTTTGCGACATTGCATTACATTTAACAATGAACATTGTTAAAAGTGCTATACAAATAAAATTCTATTTAATGAAATTGAATAGAATGTTAGTGAAGTCGAGACTTTCGATCAAAATTCAAGGGGTTTGAAAAATGTGTGACATTAAACATTCTGGAATTACAGACATGGACATACAAACTCACACACAATTCTTGGTTTTAATGAAAGTGGTTGTGACGTCTTATACGCAGCTTTGGCTTACAACTGAACCCTTCACCTGAGCTATACATCGTGTATCATTCATCTTAAAAATACACGGATATTATCGCACCCATTCCTAGTGTGAGTGCTATTATGAGGGTCATTTAAAACCCACCAATAAGATTACACCAAACTCAGAAACTGATGATCTCCTGGGATTTGATCTTTTTTGAAATCCTTAGATCAGACCAAGAGAGGAAGGAAGTGTGCAGATGTGTGAATCTCTGACCCTGAGTGAGAAGGGCGAACCACTGGAGCCCTAATGAGTCCAATTCCCATGATGCCACTGTGCTCGGTCTATAAGAACAAGGAGGAACGGATTGACTGGCGCTAATAAATTGCTCCTTAATCTCCTTGGCGCTAAATGAGCCAGAGGAAGTGAGATATGGCATCGTTTCACTGCAGCTCACGCCAAAAAATCTCCAGGCCTCAGATTGAACGTGATTAGATCAAATTTCTGTGTGAATTAAATGACCTGCCAGTCAATTACAGAGTCCTGGATGTTTACTGGAGCTCAGAAGTAATTCATGCTGCCTCCACAAACACCATGATAATAAATCTGTGTGTATGAAATGAAACACTGTACAAGCTGCTGTTGTAGCTCACACTTTCTACCCTGAAGTGGATTATTTTCCTATAACGCCATGTTCCATTGTGTTTTATTCCTCTTATAATACAGCAATTTACTTCATCAATACGTTTCATTTGTTTAAATAGTAGTTAGGTTCACTGATGTGGAACATTATTCACATCTGGTCGTGTTCTACCAGCTCTTAAAACTGCAATGATCAACCCACCTCTCAAAAAGCCCAACACGTACGATGAAGTCCTGTCTAACTTTTTTGAGAAGTTCCAGTCTGGTTTTTGGCAGACCCATAGCACTGAAAGAGCACTACTCCGTTTTACAAATGAAATGCTGATGGTTGCTGATTCTGGATACCCCTCTCTTTTGTTCCTCCTTGATATAAAAGCTGCATTTGAGACCAGCAACCATGACATCTTGCTTGAGAGTGTTTACAAATACTGCAAGCTCTCTGGGTCAGGGCCTGGCTCAAATCCTACCTGTCAGACGGATCGGAGTTCACATCCTTACATTGTTTCAAGTTTACTACACCTTTGGTGTTCCTCAACAGTCTGTCCTTGGGCCCATTCCTTTAAGCTGCTGTATATTCTGTACTGTATCTCCATGGTCATATCATAAGCCAACATGGAGTATCCTTTCATTGTTACATGGATTACACCCAAATACAGTATGATAAAATATACAGCACGGAAATGAAAAGATGAACAATATTACCATGTCAACTCTAAGTTTATTCCTCCTTGAAGAAACAAACATACTCACTATTAGTGTGATCACGTCCATATGAGCAGAAATAAAACTCAACTATGAATACGTTTTCCTTCTTTGAGAGACCCATTTCCAACAACAACTGCACAACAAAACTCTCTTTTCACTACTTGGAAATTGTGTGTCTGGAGGCTATTCCCCATCGACAAACGCAAATGCGCGTGAGTTTCAGTACTGTGGATTCTGGTGCAGACAATATATACCGAATCTGCTTCATGCCATTCCACAGCAACCTCAACCCCAACATCCTCCTCACCATGTTTCTCACTCTTCTATAACCAACATCATGTTCTCTGGTATTAGAATTTATCCTCCTCAGTGATTAATCTGGGTGCTCAGTTTAACTTTCCATCTCTGGAAGTTTTCCTTGCCACCGTCACGAACAACTTTACTCAACAGGGACGATCTGATCATCATACACACTTTCACTCACATTGCTTACATATTTTGATAGTTTTTTTAAATTTTAATTCTGTAATGCTGCTTTGTGACATTACATTACATTTAACAATGAACACTGTTAAAAGTGCTATACAAATAAAATTTTATTTAATATATAAATTGAATAGAATGTTAGTGAAGTCGAGACGTTCGATTGAAATTCAAGGCGTTTGAAAAATGCGTGACATTAAACATTCTGGAATTACAGACATGGTCATACAAACTCGCACGCAATTCTTGGTTTTAATGAAAATGGCTGTCACGTCTTATACGCGGCTTTGCCTTACAACTGAACCCTTCACCTGAGATATACATCGTGTATCATTATTCATCTTAAAAATACACGGATATCATCTCATGACATGATATCCATGTCAAACACCTCATAAAAAAGAAAAGTCTTGTCCATACCTTTATCTCCTCTAGAATGGACTACTGTAATGCACTCTTCATTACGATCTCTGGCCTATATGCCAACACAGTGCTGCTAGAATCCTGATGAGAGCAAAAACATTTGATCACATCCTATATGTTATAGAATTTCTTCACTGGCGAAACTCCGTGTTTCCTACAGGATAGACTACAAAATTCTGCTCCTGACCCACCAAGGCATGGGACTGCTCCCTCTACCTGAAAGAACTCCATTAAATTCCAACTGCAAATCCACAACAATGTCCTCCTTCATCCCCCAAGGACCAAACTGATGGGATGAATGGGAGACAGCCTTCTGCTCTGCTGCTCTTCATCTGTGCAATTCCATCCAGATCATTTATGTCCCCCCCCACAGTCCCCCTCTGTGCGCTTTTAAATCAAGCTTGAAAACGTACTCGTTTACTAAGGCTTTTTCGTGCATGTAAATTTCATATTTTCATCTTATGTAAGCTCTTTGAGATGTGTCCACATAAAAAATGTGGGACACTTGTGAGAAATAAAAAACAACAACATATTATTAACAGCTATAAACATTCAATATAAGGAGCTCTTATAAAAAAAAAAATCTGTTTGACAAGTGCTGACACTGGAGACTCCTTATATAAATGTTAAATAAACATCTCCTTATGGAGCTGTTACTATAGAATTAATCAACACCTCCTGACGAATCACGACGCAGAGCTCAGCTGTTCTGTAGGGTGATTTGATTTATAATATCATAGTTTTCTGTTTACTCGACGTGTTTAACCTGGGATGGTATTATTATTAGTGTTGGATTTAACTGTAACGCTGACAGGTTTAAGAGAGGATTATGATTTGTTCTCGGTGCTTCTTATTCTCCGGTCTTCACTCTGCTTTTCTTTTCCCACAGCTTCACAGCTGCTTTATCTCTTCTGTCCTCCCTCACGTTTATCACAACACCGGATGACTGAAAAACGACATTTCACTCCGGTGTAGTAGACATTTTGTTCAAATACTTATTACTGATGTGTTCCAGACTCTAGACCAGGTGCAGTCTTTTTTTTTTTTTTATCTTTTTTTTTTATAGCCATGAGAGTGACATTAATCTGTAGTTTCCTCTTCACTACTGTAATGTGTGGCCTGAGATGATTATGGGGTGGACAGTGCAGAGAGTTATGCACAGCATGGAGAAGGTTTTTTACTCCTTTCGGTTGAGCAGGCAGGTCAGAGCAACACAGCGATGGGACTAATTGAATGTGATAAGCCTCGACAGCTCGGGAGACTTCGCTGCAGGTTCACGGCGCGGCGATCAGGATACATAATCCGTGATATGTTTCAGTTCCACCTTGACCCTGATGGGGATAAAATGCTCACTGAATATTAATGAAAGAATTAGCTTTCCTGTACAGTATAGGAACAGCATGGGGAAATTAAAATATAGTTAAAAAACTTCGATCAGCTGATTTTTTTTTTTATCTTGCTTTAAACCACAGTGCTGCTAAATTCTGGATTCTGATTGGGCAGGTGGTGTTGATTAATTCTCTCTCACAGCAGTTGTGACAGTAGTACAGGTTCATATTAATGCACTTATAGCATTTCTATACTAACAACTCATTTCCAGGAATGTGTATGGTGTGGAAGGTTCTCCAGTGTCAGAGTTTCAAAGGTAAAAACATGACAAGATGACGAGGGTTTTTGTCTTGAAAAAAAAAAAAAAAGACAGAAAATACAGTGAGACTGGTGAGAAAATGAATATTTATACTGTACCTGCTGTAATGTACCTCATTTGGAGAACCAAAACCAGTCTCAGAAAATGTTGGGTCCGTCTGTATGTATGTTTAACTTAATTGAAGTTTCATTAAATTCTGTACAGCAAGTTTTGCGTGATGCTTGTGACAAAATGGTTGGACAGAAGTGAATGAAACTTTGCCAGTCCTTAGGCATTGGCCTGATGTTAAACCTGCTCCATAAATTCGTTCAAAATGTTGAGTAGAAGGCAAGTCATGGGCAGGTATGTGCCAGATGCACAGGTTTTCACAGCGTACTGCTCATGTGTCAAACTGTGGGCGCGTCTTAAAACGACTACTGGACAGAATTTAATGAAAATTGTGCAGTACTTAGATATCTGCCTGAAGATTAACCTGCACCATAAGTATAATTCAAATGTTGAGTAAAAGTAAAAGCGATGTTATGAACAGTTATGTGCCGGATTTAATAATCTACTTTAAATAGGATAGTAATCTATTTAATAATCTACTAATAAGCTCAATGTTAACAAACTCCTGCACCAATAGATATTAATTAGAAAAGCTGAACCGAATATTTTAGTGCTGAAGTGGTATAAGTGGATTTTAACGCACTGGAGTTCTTCTTTATCCAATCTACTTTTTCGATTTCTCATCTGTGATTCACTCTCCGATTACAGAACAGGGAGTGTGTTTGGCTGACTATGAAAGAAGTACAACTTAGTGTAAACAAGGTGTAAGATACTCAAACTTACAACATTTGATTTCTTTGTATTAATAAGTTGGACAAAGAGATCTGCTGCACAGAAAGACAGGCAGACATATACAGTACGTGGGCTTCAACCTGAAATAATAATATCACTGATTACATTAAAGCCCATCGGAATATTCTAAGCTTTAACCTTTTAAATATTTCTACAAACTCCCTTCCTTTCGAGGATGGGTACTATTGTTAGTCCAATATAACTTTAAATTCCAAAAAGGACAGGTCAGTGTTGAATTTAAAGTGTATCTGTGTGCATGTGTGAGCAATGCATCCATGTTGTAAATTGCAGAAAGCTCTAATTAATACCTGCTTGCTTCCTGTGTCCTTCAGCCGTGACCTGAAAACATCTGGTGTGTGATATAAAATCGTCCACATCAATTCCTCCGTATCATCCTCACTCCCGAAGACGTTTATGAGGGGCGGTGAAGGGAAGAATATTTGATTTATTCCTTATGTTTGCCCAGAACAGGATACATCACCGACATGACAGCCCCAGTTCTTATTCTTAGAAGTAGCTCATGGGGCTTTACTCTGCTTTAGACAGCGATTTAGACCTTCAGCCCATCTTTTATGTAGCCTTTAAAACATCTTTTTTTAAAAATGTGTTTTAGTGCCTGAAAAAACGACACTCTCTGCATTAATGAGGCGTGTGTGTGTGTGTGTGTGTGTGTGTGTGTGTGTGTGTGTGTGTGAGGAAATGCAAGTGAAGAAGGAAAAATGTGCTGATGTTTAGTGATGACGAAGCTGTATATAATGGCTGAGTCATGATTAAAGGTTTCAGGTGCTGATTGTTAAAGCAGCGTTTTGCACCTTTTAAACTGACTTTTGAGATTTGACTTGTGTGCATGTGTGTGTAATACACTTTTACACTGAATACGGGTGCGTAGTCTGAAACATTGAACGGTATGTTCTCTGTAAATGAGGAATATTTGTATGAGACATGAAAACAGTACTGATCTCATGTACATCATGTATAGCTGACTTTAATATATTTTATTTATTTATTTATTTATTTATTTATTTATTAATTAAATGATGACTTCTCTTGATCAGAAATGAACCTATTTCATTACATATCACATCTTGGGGCATGGATATATTTTAGCCTGAAAGCAAAGTTTTCCAGTTTTTCATTTTTCTCTACATTGATCACCTAATCTTTACTTTTTTTCACAATTATTATTTAAACACAGTAAAAACATATTTATCATTTAACCCAGTGATGTCAGCAAGTGTGTTTTTAAATGTGATTATCTAGATGTATTCAAAAAACCCTGTCTTAGATCAGAAACACACATTTATTTCTATAGCTCTTTTTTTTTTTAAACAATGGGCATTGTCGCAAAGCAGCTTTACAGAATCAAAAGATTTAAATACAAATTTGTAAAATGACTGTAAAATTTGTAAAATTATTAAATATTTTTTATAATATTAAAAAAAAGGAGGCAGTGGTGGCTCAGAGAGTTAAGGCACTGAGTTACTAATCAAAAGGGTGGCGGTTCGAGGCCCTTAATCCTACAGTATCTGCTCCACTGGTGCTGTATCATGGCTGTCTCTGTACTCTGACATGCAAAGAAAGAATGTCTCTGTGCAGTAATGTACATGTCACAAAAAAGGCTTAGCTTTATGAAATGTTTGAGAAAATATTTATAAATCAGAATTGCCAGATTGTCCAT
Organism: Clarias fuscus; assembly: GCA_030347435.1. Classification (NCBI taxonomy): domain Eukaryota; kingdom Metazoa; phylum Chordata; class Actinopteri; order Siluriformes; family Clariidae; genus Clarias; species Clarias fuscus. The sequence goes on from CM059216.1 coordinate 5,902,775, forward strand.
GATGATGCCTCGAAAAGTCAACTTAAGCATGAGCGGAGCCTGACTCCATACCTTTGTGTGAATAGTAATGTCCCTTTTTGGACACTTGGACTCATAGCAAATTGTATTTCTGTTAAACTTCAGAAAGGCAGACCTGGAACTAAATTATAAAAACAGAACAGAAGCAGCTCATCAGTGTGTGTAAAAGAAATGCATAATTTATTAATGTGTAAAAAAAAAAAAAAAAAAAAGTCGCAATAAGACCTCTTGTTCAAGGACAGATTTGGATTTTAATAAAAAAGTGACATTTCTATGTGACACCACAAACATTGCAATCACCAGAAGGTCTCCAGGACCAAAACGAAATCATTTATTTAAACAGATTATTACTGATTTAGGAGTGTCAAGCAAATATCAGAGATTTTAATAATTTTATTTTTAATCTTCTAGTAACTTTTGTCTGGTATAAAACATTGTATAAATAAACATTTAAATTTGAATCAATATCATTATAGCATTCTTATTGTTGTTTTATCTATAAAATTAAATCTTCCTAAAGAAAAATAATCAGGAAAAAAAGTTCGTTTCAATTTCATTTTTAGATTCATTAAAACATGTTTCTTCTCATGCATTTTAACATTTGTATATGTTGCATCACTTTACTAGGGTTAGGGTTAGGTTGATCACTTTACTCTACCCTTCTGCCACTTGACAGCATGTGTGGTATAGTTTAGTTGATTTTCAAGCTTTTCTTCCAAGTTTTACATTTCAAAAAGTTCAAAATATCCACTGTTTATTTAGTTGGTCCAGGTAGAAATCTGTTCTACACTTCATTTATCTTCCTCTTCCTGCATGAGTGCCTCAGAAAAGTGTTTGATGGTTAAACAGCTGTTTGTGTGTAATTAACTCACCAGTGAATCAAACACAGACGCGGAACAGCAGTTTATTATTTTTATAATGAAGCACAGAACATCTGTAATGGTGAACGCAGTGATTATAATGCTCTCAGCTCTCATTAACGGCCCAGTACACAGGTGTAATCTCTCAGATATAGACTGGGTCAGACGATCAGAGTTAGACTGGGTCAGAGTGGGAATCAGACTGCCAGTGTTAGACCAGTTCAAACTGTTAGACTGGGTCAGAATGAGAGACTGGTTCAGCCTATCAAAATTATACTGTGTCAGAATAAGTTAGACTGGGTCAGACTGGGAGTCAGATAATATCAGACTGTCAGATTTAGACTATGTCAGAATGAGAGTTAGACTTGATCAGACCGTCAGAATTAGATTTAAGTGCGAGTTAGACTGGCTTAGACTGTAAAAGTTATACTAGGTCAGAATAATAGTTATACTGAGACATAGATTAGGTCAGAATGAAAGTTAATTTGGTTCAGGTTGTCAGAGTCAGACTGGGCCAGACTAAGGATTAGACAGATCAGAAGGAGAATTAGACAGGTCAGCATGAGAGCTAGACTGGATCGGACTGAACTAGTACTCTGATATGACACATTCTAACTCTGACAGTCTGACCCAGTATAATTCTGACAGTATTATTTTATGTAACAGTCTGATCAGAATCGAATCATCTGATCCCTGTCTGATCTGGATATAACAGTCTGACCCAGTCTAACTCTAACAGTATACGTAGCGTAAATCTGGTCCAGTTTAAGCATCAGTTTGACAGAACTCTAGTTAGACCAGTTCAGATTAAGTTAGATTAGGCATAAACCATAAAGCAAAAAAAGAAGTAAATGACCCTGTGGATCAGAAGAATAGACCTTCTGTGTTTCTGATTTAAAAGGTTCTCAGAAGTTCAGAGATGCTCGAATGGTTTAAATAGCATTTGTCATTTATGGAGCTCAGTGAGAGAGGCCAAGCGTTACTCATCTCAGTCTGATGGAGCTCAGAGAGAGGCCGACACACTAACACTTACTGTACACACAGACACACTTATACACATGCTGACATGCTCACACTGACACACAGCCCAACCTGGCACACTGACACACTCATACACTGACACACAGGCACACAGACAAACTGCCACACCGATATCATGCTACAGCCATTGTGGGTGGTGTATCAATAACAAGCCTTATTTATTTGACTCAAATTAATCCACAAAAAAGTAATCAAATGTTGTTTCTTCAATCAAATCAAATGTACCAAAAATATGCAAAAACATTCAAAGTAAAAGGATGAAGGACAAACAATATTCTTTAGCTTTTAGGGAATTCTGGGTAATGTATTCTCTTCTTCAGGAGATTCGTGTGAATCACACACACACACACACACACACACACACACACACACACACACACACACACACACACACACACACACACACACACACACACACACACACACACAGACACACAAGGATGGAAGGAAACTCACAGCCACATCAGTCCTGAAAGCTGAAATGATGGGTTTTTACTTTTAGAAGCATCTGGTGCGTAATTTTCAGTAAATTATCTTCGACCTCGCACAGTCAGGGTCGAGAGCCACACGATGGAGCGTAATTAACGAGGAACAATGACAGCGTTAATAACACGTTTGATACGGTTGCAACTCTCCAGAGTAATTTGGGTAAAAATTCACCGTTCGTACAGCTTAGACTTTGTCTTTTTTTTTTTTTTAGCATTTTATCAGAAAAAAACCTAGCACACAATCTCTCTTTCTACTAATAAAGTATACAGACCTGTAGTTTTAAATAACTGAGAGCTATAGAGGAGGATAAGGAGGAGGAGGAGGAGGAGGAGGAGGAAGGCAATAACTGGGTCATGAGCTGGTGGTGCATTTCTCCTTATTCCCTATAAACTGTGAAATGCACTAGCTGTATTCTAGATCCTCCTATAACTCAACAATAATAAATTATTTATATAGTTGCATTATTGTTGGGGCGCTGGTGTCTCAGGCACCTTGGTTGCAGATCAGAGGGTCAGGGGTTCAAGCCCCATGACCACTATTGGGTCCTTGGGCGAGACCTTAAACCCCACGTTCCTTACAACCTAAGAACTGCATGCAAAGGGGAGGATTGGGACATGAAGGACCTCCTGGCAAACAACCTGTACCTGATCTTGCAGATCAAATGACCTGATGTGGTGACCCCAAGGATAAAAGTGACAAAGCCCAAGAAAAAAATAGCGCAATTACTAATTTAGAAAAATTATCTTCTGTCCAATCAGAATGCCGGAGACAGAAGATGGCTGATTTTTCTTGTTGATTGTTCTACAGTAACTCTGAGAAAAGGATGGTTTCAGTCTGTGAAATACGGCCATGCTGGGAAAGATGTGAAAGGCTGAAATCTCAGGTAATGAACGTGAGAATGAAAACGGCAGAATTTCTGCCCTCCTGCAGTCTCTAATGAGCTCGACATCCGTAACACACGCTTTGTAATGGAGCAGATTTCCTCATTAACCTGCCTGAAGTCCTCGCTGATTACCTTCTAATCACCTTCCAGAGCCGTGATGAGACTCGGCTCGGTTCTGCGCTGGGTTCTGCGACTCTAATCTCACACCTTGGGTCATTTTCACTCCGAGAAGACAAAAATCGACTCAGTGATCACTATTACACAGGGGTAGTCAGTCATCAGGTTGAGGTCAAAGGTCAGATGATAATGTGGATGGGTTACGGCTGATGGAGGGATAAGTAAGAGTTGCTGGTATTAAAAAGCGTTACAGTGCTAAGCCTTTACAGGCATCAAGATTGCTTCCATGCAGTTAGGATTGTTTAATTATTATTATTATTTTTTAAATCTAAATGCTTTTAGCACATTTATATCATTATTTAAAAATAATAGTAAGTGCAATTTTTTTTTTTTGGGGGGGGAGGGGAGGCAAACAATTTAAATTAAACTTTTAATAATCACCTGTAAATAGCCATTTATCAGATGATTAAGCATCATTACTGCTAGTATGAAATAAATCATGCAATAAATGTACTTTAAAACAGTGAATTGAAGTTTAAAGTGGGTTTATTGTCACTAATGAAAAACACACAAATGCACAAAAACTAACAAAAGCTGCATAAACACAGGCCAGCGGCTCTATTTGAAAGAATACATTTGCTCTCCTTTCTTCGTTGAGAATGGTCCAATCACATGAGCCCAAATATATAAAAACAATATTGATTCGCTAAGAACAAAAGAGGGAGGGTTCGGGGCGCACAGTGCTGCGCCCCAAGGACGATTTGAAAAGATCCAATCAGAGCTCAGCCTCAGGTCACATGCTTTTCAAAAATGTACGTGCCTACCGGCGCCCCGCGTACACGAACACAAATGAACATAATACAGCTTAGATTTTTTAAATTGTAAATAAATTATATTAAGAAATACAGCGGAATATTGTGACTAAATGACTTTATTTCATTATTAAATAATTACATGTTAAAGTAGCCTTCTTCTCTGCCTAATTAAAAGGGGGCGTATTGACCCGTATTGACCGGCCGCCACTGAGTAAGTTTAATATAATTACTAATTATTTAAGAAATCGTAGTGGTTAGCACTGTCGCCTTGCACCTCCAAGATTCCACCTCAGGTCTGTGTGCATGGACTTCTCCATGTGCTTGGTGGGTTTCCTCCGGGTACTCTGGTTTCCTCCCACCGTAAAAAAAAAACAAAAAAAACATGCAGATTATGTAAACTGGCGTTCCCAAATTGCCCATATTGTGTGAATAAGTGTGTGTGTGTCTCCCCTGTAATGGATTGGCACCCTGTCCAGGGTGTTCCCCACCTCACACACACAAGTCTCCAGGGAGAATCCAGGCCCTGTGGCGACAGGATTAAGGAGTATAAATGAGTGAATGAATAATACTTTTAAACGTATTAACTATGTTTATTTTTATAATAAATATTTATTTTGTACTTGAATTATTTTCATATTTAATGTCATTTTCAAAAATAGCATGTAAAATTGTATATTTTAATGTTTTAGTACTTCTTATAATATTAATTGTTTAAATTATTGTTCTATTTTATTATATTTTATGTTCACAATAATGATGGCAGAATAGTAACTGAAATGTATTTACATTCAGATAATACAACACACACACACACACACACACACACACACACACACACACACACACACACACACACACACACACACACACACATACATTTCACATTTTGATTTCTGGAGCATACGAACAGAAGGACACTTGGTTATTTTCTCTCGTTTATCCTCTTAGACTTCTCAAACAATAAAATTTTTAAAATCTAATTTCAGCCCTCAGACTGCTGATGTGATATGAATGATTCAGGACAGGGATTTCAACTCAATCAGGTGTGCGTGTGCGTGTGTGTGTGTGTGTGTGTGTGTGTGTGTGTGTGTGTGAAGGATTTTCTCATCAGCGCACAGTATTTTATCATCTACACACCCATAAATGGAGGAAAAGAAAAACATTAGGGAGAGAAGAAAAGAAAATTAGAAGAAAGTGTACTTTTTTCCCCACATAGATCAAATTTGCAGCATCAATCACAAAATGACACGATGTGACGATGGTGCAAATAATAAATCATTAAAGCACTTTTTGTCAAATTCAGCGAATGTTTTCTCACAGTCCGCAAGCTCAGTGTGTGGGCTAAAAAAAAAGCACTGGCTCTATAGTGGAGAAATAAACCAAAAAGGCCGTGGTCTAAGACAGAGCTTATAAAGAGTTAAAAAAAAAAAATCACTGCACTGAGCTCAGAAACACTCATATGTATGTGTGTGTGTGTAAGTGACAGCGCAAGGATGATCAATATCCTTTCTTGAAGTTGCCCTTTTATAGGCTTTACAAACTAATCACGCCTCCATCAGGGAGCACGCACACACACACACACACACACACACACACACACACACACACACACACACACACACACACACACAAGTAAATGTTACAGGCTTTACCAATCTGTTGTCGAACTATTATAACAACTGAACAGATTGTCCCACTAAAATAATGGGCGGGGCCTTGGCTCCTTGCCTGTTTCCTGTGTCCTAGTGGACGCTCTGCCTCCAGCTCTGTTTTTATCTGGCAGGGGAATCCTGTTGACCCAAAAATGTCCACGTCCACACTCACTCTAAGAGCTTCTGAAGGTCAAATTGAGTTTTAATCAGAATAGAATAGAGTTTTACACGAGGTTGGAATCCTTTTGTTCTACATTAACCTTTCACATAACATTGTAAAATATTGTTTAGAAAAGTTCTAAAATCTTTTTGCTCAATTATGCGTCGCCAGTATGTCGCAAAATACCAACATAACATCACCCAAGGTCTACAGATCGACCAGAACGGCAGGTATAAAAATAAATAAAAGACGTCAGGAACACATCATCGTTTGGGTCGACGTTTCATGTCTGTGTTAGTGAGAAGGTGTGAGTTTGTACATCTGTAGTGTATCGCTGCAGGTTTTTCAGAGAAAATAAAAATAATGATTGCACAGCGAGTGTAATTACACCCTCCTCTGTGCTGAGAATCACATCAGTGAGTATGATAATAAGAGATGGAGAGCACTCACGCTTACATCATCATTTACAACAGATACATAAAAAACAGATTAATCGTAAGAAGCAATGTGGTCTAATCAGGGGTCCAAATAAAAATCCATGGACCCCCGTAAATCCATTCACACCCTTGATATGAAATTTTGCACACTGTTTCAAAAATGATCCAGAAATTCTTTCCATGAAATTTTTACACACTTACATTTACTTACCTTATTACCCCTCTAGCAGTCCATAACTTTTGTCAAATGTTTTTGTTGTCCTGCTAAGGTTCCAGGCCCCATGCGAACCTGTGTACAGGATAAAGCAGTAAAGACGAGGAGTGAGTTAGAGAGTGAGATGTCATGAGAGTTAGAGAGTGTTGTCATGCTAGCCATAAAATCTCTTATTCCAATTGCTTAGTAACGAGATACAAATCAAACAATCCATCACAGGATAAAAGTAACTAGTTTGAGTAGTTTTCCACTGCAGAAAATGAAAACTCCTTTGTGATTCCTCATGCATGTTGTTTTAGTCAAGACCATCATCACTCAGCGAAGTTTAGCCCATAATCTGTTAACTACTAAAACCCCTTTCTCACCTACATGGTTTCGCGCAGTGGCCATCATGATTCACCACGAGTTTTAGTGTTGTTATTACTTTTCCATCTTTCTGCGCGTCGGTCCTCGTGGAAGCCCGCAGACCTTGCAGAACATCGGGCGGTCACTCGTGGCGGCTCACGGTGCCTAACACCGCTTCTCACCGCGAGTCAAACCGCATTCGTGAGATAGGGGTATAACAACAGGAATAACAGAGGGGGGCGGGTTCTCTACTAGTCAGACGGTTCTGGCCCCGCATGATGTTGACGGCTGTTTCCCTGCGTACTTGGCTACAGTCGCTCGATAGTTCAGGACTGGAATTTCCTACAAGTCTACCTGAGCCTCCAATAACTACCTGGACTCCATATTAACATCAATTAACGTCTATTAACAACTGTTATACTGAATTGCCTGCCAGCCAACACACAGTATGAATGCAGATCAATTCCTGCTTTCTGTTTCACCAGATGAGGATGGGTTCCCTGCGGAGTCCGGTTCCTCTTAAGGTTTCTTCCTACTGCCATCTCAGGAAGTTTTTCCTTGCCACTGTTGCCCTCGGCTCGCTCATCAGGGACTATCTGACTATCTGACCATTTTTTGATTCATACACATTCACATTTCATACAAACTTATTTAATAATTCTTTTGATTGTGTAAAGCTGCTTTGCGACGATGAAAATTGTTAAAAGCGCTATACAAATAAAATTGAATTGAATTTGCTTGTCTTGTAGGATGACTTATCACACACACACACTCACACACACTAACAGAATCAGTGCTGTCTGGCGCACAGATTACATAAATTGTCTGAATAACTGATTTTTGAAAATATAGCTAAATAACTGAGTAACGGGTTAGATTACTCATTACATCAAAAAAAGTTATCCAAGTTCTCTACACCCAACACTAGTGATTATGTACACAACACATAGATCAACATTTCACCGTATTTAATTTTAGACAAAGATCTCTCGAGCAAGAGCAGATTCTTTGCAAATCTTTCTCGAGTTTTGGTGTTTAAAATTTGCTTCAAGCACATTTGCTGTACCAATGCTGCTCCAGGTCTCGCTCAGATCACGTGTAGTGCTGGTGTAAAAATGGTTGCAATGCCCCCTGTTGTACTTGTTGTTTTTCATTCCTATTAGTTCCACTGAAATTAACAGTAGAACATTCGCTTACTCACTTTGCCAGCTGTACAGCGCCCTCTGCTGCTATGGAGCAATGACACATTTTTATTTTTTTCAGAAATAAATCTCTAGATGTTCTTATGTCATAACATTGTAAGATTTTACCAAATCAAAGAAAAACAGCAAAAAAAAACTATTGACACAAGACTAAATTTCCTGAGTCTCCTGGTAATTTCCTGTGAATGTGCGCATCTCTCTGTTAAGTTTCAAAATCGATGTATCAACCTCTAGTTCTGTCCATGGTGCTTTGTCCTGTTTGGCAGGAAGTAGAGATGCAAACACATACACGGAGTGTCGGAATGTTCTCAGGTTTATTTACAGAAAAAAAGAGGAACAGGTTGATCAGACGTTTTGGTGTTCAAGCCCCAGCACTGCCAAGTTGCAGCTGTTGAGCCCTTGAGCAAGGCTCTTAATCCTATCTATTATCATTCCATTGTGCTGTAAGGTACATGGGACATGGGGAATCCTGTGAAAATTAATATAGAACATAGAATAATATTAGGAAACACTAACACTTTCATTCTGCTCCACCTCAGCATCTCATTCAGAAGTGTTTTTCTCATCAATTGCCTAAATTCACTCTTTAAAGTGCACTTGTTAGAGGAGCTTATGTAAACGTTTCCTCACAGCACGCTTCAAATTCAAATCCCACAAGGAGGGTCTTCTCCTCCTCCATTTCCCCCTCACGTAGACTCGAGGGTAATTAATTCGCAGCTACTATATGATAGAAAACCCTGCTTTCAGGTAGGAGTGACCTCGTCTTGATTGTAGCAATTATTCCACCGCATGCTTCACCTGACCTCCGCCGTTCTCCTCATTAATCAGTGGAGAGAAGCCAAATGCAGAGAGAGAGAGAGTGAGAGAGATACTTCTAAGCAAAAAAAGTTTTTTGGGACTTATTCTGTCCTCTAGCTGACTGCTATAATCTGGATCAACATGTCTGTGTTTACACCTGTAAATTTACATATAAATGTATTTTATTTAATATTCATTTAATATATCTTTAATATTTAAGGAATAATGAGGCTGTTTAATTTTGATTAAGAAAAAAAGAGTGAAAAATGTTATTTTTATTAAAATGTATTATTATTATTATTATTATTATTATTGTTGTTGTTGTTGTTGTTGCTATTATTATTATTATTATTATTTTAAAAAATGTAAGAAAATTATAACTTTTCAGTACATTTAATTCCACATTTAAGTGTTAAATTATTACTATTACTATTATTATTATTATTATGCTTTTTATTTATTCAAAAATAAAATCATATTCTAACATTTCTGTTAAGGTTTGTTAAAATACAAAGGTAAAGAAAAGTCAAACATACCATTAAGCACAATCAGAGTGAGAATATAAAAGTCTTTAAAACAGTTCAAAATCATGATCATTCTCCCACTCATACAGGATGGCGAGGAAACAGAAAAACAACCTCGAAGATCAGCGTTTTAATAATTTTGAGGTCGTTAAGGGTCAAAATCAGTAATTAGACAACACGTCTGTTTGGAAACGTTTCTGAGAGAAACCCATAAAATGCAGATCATAAAATCTTGGAGCTACAAATCATGATCATCCTGTGAAAATTAAGGAACAACGCTCTCTATGTAGTGAAGTACGACTGAATAAAAAGTTAAAGCCTCCACATTTTACTTGTAGAAGGGTGCCAATATATGTTGGCAGAAAGTATCTACCACCAGATTCCATGTGACAACATTTGACTCATCTGAGTGATTGAATAAAAAGAAAGTTTGTAGAAAAACACATGGCCAAAAACATGACCCCATGTTTACTGACACACACCCAGATGATTTAATCCACAACCCAAAAATATTAATGTAAAAATAATTAATAGAAAAAGGTAAAAATGAAACAAATTAACCTGCACTTTCCATGCTTTACACACTTCACACACTCACGTGGTCACAATGTTATAGTATATAGTACATGCGCTCATAAATGTTGACTATATGGGCACTTAGACTGAGCATGGGAGACGATTACACAGAATTCCACAGCACAAGAGAAAGAAGAACCATTGGTTCAGTTGTGTTCATGTGACACTTGGCAGACAAAGCATATATACGTACTCAGTACTCTTATATCAAGACCTTGCTCGTTTAACAAGTTAAATTTATTTTTAAAAATTATTGCTTGTCCTGCAAAACACTTGCAGATCAAGTTACTCTTAATGCAAGGTTCAACTGTATAGAATTAGCCATCTCCAAACCTAACAAGCTTCTTGTGCATATTTTTGCTCATTTATCTATAATGCTAAGGATCTGGAACAAAAATCTCTGAAACACCAAGATGGAACTGACAGATGGAGGAAACAGGAATGCTCTTAAACGTCAATGATGTTTTAGACATTTCTGTGTCAACAGTTTGGGGAACCCCATTTTTCTTTTCAAGTGTTTTGAGAGATTGAGTCAAGAGCTGAGTGGAATAACACAACTGGAGCCCAGACCTCGACCCCATTAAGGACCTTTGGGATGAAGTGCAGTGGTGTTTGTGAGTCAGACCTAATCGTCCAGCATCACTGACTGACCTCGCTAATGTTTTCCAGACCGTGTAAAATAAACTCCCTGCAGCAAAACTGTAACTTCTCCTGAAAACCAGAAGTTATTGTACAAATTACTTCCAAAAACGATCATTTTGGAGATGGGGCGCTACACAACCGTCAGATAAGTGATTATCCACCGTTACTCCACAGCGCTGCTGAATTCTGCATTGTATTGATTGGATGTAAAACATACTGCTTCATATCCAGCCAATAACTAGATTAATTCCTAATTTAAATGTTTGTTCCTTTTAACGCCCTCACCTCTCTACGCCCACTCTCACACTCGCCATTAATGTGAATGCAGGGGGAGAAGCTGATCTGTAAGAAGAAGAAGAAGAAAACTTGGCAAGAAAAATTTGGCAACCTGAACCACAGAGAGTTCATCTGCAAAACACTGTGCAAAAGAAAACACACAGCCGGATGTCATTTCTGCAACGCAGCACATAATCTGATAGCTGGAAACATAGAAAGTGTTTATCAATCAGAAAGGAAGGCATTAGCAAAGCTACCTAGCTAACATTAGCAGTTTAGTAGTCTATGCTCTCTCTCTGTCACATAAACTTTTTTTTTCAAAAAGTTTAATACTTTTGCAAGGCACAGTATATGTATTTTCTTTTTCGACATATCTCTAAAGAGGTAATGAAACTGTGAAGCTAGTGTATATACAGCTACATTATATTAGCATTAGCTAAAGTCAGGTCAGACATATAAACCCTACACAGTGCCGATGTGACAGATCTAGAGATGTGACAGTTGTGCAAGGAGACTGAGCACTTCACCAGCAGTTGTGTCATAAATAAGGGGAAGCACACTTGTCTGCCATAATGTCCACACATTTGTTCTAATACAGTACAAGGATCTTACCTAAACTTTTTAAGTTTTAATATTTTTCCTTTCTGTGTACCTTACATCATTATCTTTAAGATTGTACACAACATTACAATGTTTTGGATCAATTTGGGGACTACTGTACCTATGGTTTACATATTTCACATTTTATCATAAGTGCATTGCCATGTAAGATTTTCTGTGAGGGTTCACCACTAGAGGGCACTATGTTTTGTTTTGTAGTTTTTGTTTGTAGACTCAGTTTCCCAGAAGGCACCTCAGTCAGGTGATGAGAGTGCTGACCTGAACCGAGGTAGCTAATTAGACATTCTATAAATAGCTGTTTGTTCTGGGAACCTGTTTTGAGCATTATTATTGTCATATGGGCTTTCCTTTAGTTTGGTTTTGTTTTAGTTTGTTTTAAGTTGGTATATGTTTTATGGAGCTGTCTTTGTTAAATGTGTTATTAGTTTGTATCTTAGTCTGTTTGGTTTTCCCTTGTGTAAGTACCACTGTAGAATGTTTAGTTCTTAGTATGTCTTGCTACTAACATGATACTAACCTGCCTAGCTCTTAGTCTGTTTAGTCTCCTAGTTTGTCTAGTCTCCACGTCTGCTTAGATCTTAGTCTGTTTAGTTACTAACCTGCTTAGCCACTAACCTGCTTAACTCTTAGTCTGTCCCCTACCTAGTCTGCTGTGTACCCAGTCTGTTCATCCCTTAGACCTTTGGCTACTAGTCTGTTAGCAACTAGTCTGATTAGCTATCATCCAGCTTAGCAGCTAGTGTGCGTAACAGCTAGTAGGCTAGTTATGTCTCGGTCTGTTATGTTTAGTGTTCGCCCTCTTGTCTGTTTTGTATATTGGTCTGTTTTAAGTTATAATTTGGCTAATGTTTTTGTGTTTGTCATGCTCCCATGAGAAAGCCAACATCCTTTGTTAAAGTTCTGTTTTGTTTAAATAAAGACTTTGTTCAGACCCTCTGCGTTTATGCCTGCCCCTCTTTGCCCACAGCAACAACAACTAGCTAGAATATCACCAGCAGTTTGTGACATTTTCTCTAGTCTGGACTTGGTCTCGGGTTAAGTAGACTTGATGAAAAGTGTATTTTAAATGAACTGGACAGCTGATTGATAATCAGTATGACTGATAATGAAAGTATGATGCCCATTTGTTATTTCATTAAGATTCAGGATATCTTAGATTTGATACTGGATTGAATTTGCATTTCTACATGGAGACTCTGAAAATACAGTGCAGAGAGGTGCTGTTGCAGGTGAGGGAGCTATAATCAGACTGACAAAAAAACAAATCAACTCTGTCCTATCACAGAGAGACAGATAAAGAGAGCAGAAATGTGAGGAGGCCAAATAAACAACCTGGACTGTCCTTAAAAAGAAGGGATGCACTGTGGCGAGCTCAGCCGCACCAAAAGACCTGGAATAGTGCGGAGACAACTAAAGTGGGTGAACTTATAATTATCTCATTGGTGAAAAAAGACCCTTTACAACGTCAAGTCAAGAGCAATTTAGAGGAGGTAGGAGTATCATCAACATACAATCAAGAGACACCTTCATACTGTAAGTGTAACTACAGAGGATTTAGCCGCGAACACTCAAGAACAGAAAGATCAGATTAGACTTAGGGAAAAAAAAAGACATCTGAAGAAGAGAAGAATATGGAGAAGGAAAGGAAGAGCTCATGTAAAGAAGCTGAGCTGCTTTTTACTGACTGAAGACAACTGAAGGCAAAAAGACCCAGAAACAAGCACCAACTGAAGGCGCCTGCAGTAAAGCGTTACTTGTGGTGATATCCATGAACTCCAGACTTCAGGCATCACTTGACGGCGACGTGTCTACATTCAAGTGTTTAAAACAAATGTTTGTATTTATAATTATCTTTAAGGCTGTGAAAATAAAGGGATTTATTTCCCACAAATATGGTAATTGTTTGACTATGCAAATAGTTATGGACCCGACTGTAGTGTATTTTATTGTACTGTGCGAAACTGAAATATAGGCAATGCCTTGTGATGAAATAAGAGTAGGCGGGGGAAGTGGACGTTCCTGTCAGTGTAACAGTTTAATGAGTGCCAGTAAAACTGCGTCAGAGAGAAATAAAGAGAAAATACAATCAGAGTCGCCTTCAATGGACGGCGCGGTGTGTCGAGGCATCACGTTACTGAACTGATTTCATCTGACTCTAGAGAATCACACACACACACACACACACACACACACACACACACACACACACACACACACACACACACACACACAAACTTTTCTCTCCATTTGCTTTGACCCTGTGACAGCTCAGTGAAGGTCAACCTCATGCTGAGATTAATTAGTAATTAGAAAAAAGGAAAATTTTATTCACATTGTGCAAAAAAACAACAACACTACAGACAGATAGATAGACAAATAATTAAAAAGTTTAATAAAACAAATTCGTAGATCTACTGTATAGAAATGCAATCCTATCACACTTTGCTTATAGAGAAGAGTGCAAAAGTTTATGCACCCATGATTTTTTTTTTTGTGACCCACTATTTACATTCATATCTACCACCAATCATACTGTATAACATGTTTAAGTTGCTGTCTCATCCGTTTAGAGAGGTTTATACTCTCTCTGTTCGTAGCCCACACTTTCACTACCTTATTTTCTTTGAAATGCTTTCAATTAGTTTGTGTGTGAATTTGCTACCTGACCTTCAGTTATGTTGCTTCTCACACACCGTCTGTTCCTGGGGCTGACATAAATCACACTGCATTATTTTATACATTTTATGTAAAATGCTCTAAAAATGCTCTGAGGTGTGTATGTTCTGGAGGTTCTGGTTTTGCAAGACACATGATACATCTTTAACTAAATTTGGATGAATCGAATGGCTCATTTGTATAAAAAAAAAACATACCAAAACAAATGTGCCTTGAACTAAATCTACGATTCATTTTATACAACATAATACAATAGAATACAATGTGTATCAATTTGAAGCTGTTTTTAAATGTTTATGCGTTTCATGACACACAGATTTAAAATAAATCAGGATGTATTACAGTGCGATATATAAGATCATAAATTTGTACAGTACATTTTGTGTAATAATTGCAATTTTAGCTCGTTGACCCAGTGTGACTTCTCTTTGACTCTCCACTTTACTTTTTGTGATCTGAGCCGTCGTGTTTAATAATTCATCAGTCTGAGGTGACTCTCTCTCGTTAGGTAGCCTGCTGGTGTGACGCCTGATTTAGGATCAGATTTGGGATCAGCCCTGTTTCAGAAGATGCAGCTTCAGCAGTAGCTCATCTTTCAGGCTTTAAATCAGAGAACAGACAGGTACCATGCACACACACACACACACACACACACACAATCCTTTCCTCTCCGTCTCTGTGACACGTTTCAAATGAGATTTTAATTGACTTGATCTTGTGCTCGGAGGAAATTGAGTGAAAACTCTTGGCTTGGTCTCGTCCTGTCCCGCCTCATTTAGCGCGAGCTGTTTGTTTGTTTCCGTCTAAGAGGATAATGATGGATATTAGGCTTTAGAAGGGATGAAATTGTTCATTATAAAAGGTATTTAAAGTCACTCGGATGAGACAGGAAGCTAAATGGGGTTTGTTTAAAAAAGGACAGACATTAAAGCTTCAGATTTACAGCCATGGCTAAAAATAAGATAATGCCATGGTACAAGAGAGAACATTACCCTTAGAAAAAAAAATAACAATAACAACAACATCAACCATGACAACATGGAGCATACCGTCAGAGCACACAAATGATGACTTCAACTTTTAATGTTACTTTAATGCACTTCTGCATTATAAACTAATATTATTACAGTATTTTGCTGTTATGGAAAACCAATCAACACCTTCTGACCAATCAGCATCTGTTGATTACTTTTCCATAACAGCAACTCTAAGAGTTGCAAATCACAGGTTTATTTATACTTAATGCACTCATTTTAATATGTTAGGGTTACGATAGTAGCAGCTCATACAGTGTGCTCTCCATATACTGGACACGGAGTAAAAAAGGGAACAAGTGTGAATAGTTATTAGGTGAACCAATAGCTTTGCTTTTTTCAATGGTCAAGACAGCAGAGGTTACAGTTTTGTCTGCAAGATTTTAGTCTAGGAATTAATTGTTTGTGGTTCTTTCTGCTTGAAAGTGAAACGTATGCTCTGTTGGATTGAGAGCAGGTGACAGACTTGGCCAGTGAAGAATATCCTATTTCTTTGCTTTGAGAAATGTATGTTTTGAGTCATTATCCATCTGTAGTATGAAGCAGAATCAGCATTTTGCAGCATTTGGCAGACTCTGAAAAGACAATACACTTTCAAATGAATCCTCTTGCTTTTATCAGCAGTCAGGTCATCAATAAACACCAGTGACCCAGGTCTATTGGCAGCCATAGACGCTTTTATTTAGTTTTTTTTTTTTCAACTTAATGATGGCGACCTTCACTTGCATAGACACCTCATGTTGAGAGTTTGAGCGAACAGCTACCAAATACAAATGTAACACTCAGAACCACCTGCATTTTTATCTGCTGGAATACTCATGGCGTAACGAGGGAACAGGACACACCTGGCCATGAAACTGCCCTGACTTGGCTCACATCATCCTGTGTATGAATGCGTATGTGCCAAATAAAATTTGAGTTGACTTTCAAATTCAGTGTGGTGCTATAGAGATTCCCCCCAAGATTTAGGTTACTGAATGTATATAGAGAAACAAATGTAGTTTTCACTCTAAGAACTTTTATTCTCTAGTTTGACTTGAACACATTTGTATTCCTTTGATAGCACAAAGTGATAAGAGCTCAGCAAATGCGCGTGCTGTTGTGTGACTCCTGTAAGTATTTAGAAATGCTCTGCCATGCACTAATGGATTTCCAAATGATTTCCAATTCAAAAGGCAACACCTGCTTGTAAAATATCGACATCAAGCCAGAGGACACCAAAAGAGTCGACATTTTTTGAGCTGGAATTTACTCAGTGACAGAAATCGAGAGAGTAAAATGCCTGGCACTGCAGATTCATATGGAAATCACATTCACAAATTCACACCTGTAAATAGCAGAGTTCTCCCAGAGCACCATAACAAATGAAAGCAAGGTGAATATAGACATTATCCCACTATAGATCAGGCGTACACTTCCACAGTAGTGTGTACAGGAATTCATTATAAACACATAAGCTGGAGATCTTTATCCCCCCCAGCTTCCTGCATCAATAAAAGCATTTAAAAACTTTTGAAACAATCATAGCATCCCTGAGGAGCTGAAATGCTTCTTCAGTGCGGATGTTACTAATTATACACACAAAGTAGCATTAGCAGTGAAGAGTGTTTTTAGAAGTATGGCTTATAAGCTTGGTGACTAACACAATCTGTGTAAATATATGTGCTTTTATATAACTGCTTATTACATTCTTCTCCCAAATATATATTATGAGACCACTCCAGGGTCCGGGTTCAATTCCCTCCTCGGGGTCTGTGTGCATGGAATTTGCATGTTCTCTTGTGCTTGGGTTTCCTCCGGGTACTCCGGTTTCCTCCCACAATACAGAGGCATGCAAATTAGGCTAATTGGTGTTCCCAAATTGCCTGTAGTGTGTGAGTGTGCATGTGAATGTTGACTGGACGTTCTACAATGGTCACCATTCGCCTCCGAGGTATGTAGTTGGCAAAACTGCTGATTTTCTAACTAACTAACAAAGAATTGTTTGAAAAAGAGATACAGCGGCAGTGCTGATAGAATGGAAACAGTACTTCAAGTCGCATATCTTTACAATCAAGGTATGCCAAATAATCTCTTTTAATGCACAACCATGTCCAAAAAAAAAATTGGACAATTGAAGATTGAAATAACTTTGTTTGGTCTGATGAGTCTCGATTTCTGGTGTGACATTTCTATGGTAGAGTCAGAATTTGGTGTAAACAACATGAAAGCATGGATCCATCCTGCCTTGTATCAACAGTTGGTGGTGTAATGGTGCAGGTGAGATTTGGATCCCTTGATATCTGAGTATTGTTTCTGACCATGTCCATTCCTTTATGACCTTAGGGCATCCATCTTCTGAAGGCTACATCCATCAGGATAACTAACATTGCCACAAAGCTAAAATAGTCTCAATCTGGTGTCTTTAACATGACAATGCGTTTACTGCACTGTAATGGACTCCAGTCACCAGATCTTAATAAACAGTAATAGGGCACCTTTGAGACATGGTGGAACTGGAGATTCACATCAACCAAAAAGGGCCCCAAATTCCTAAAGAATTGTGGACTCAAACTCCACCATCACTAGCTTACAGAATGTACGGGCCGACAGAGACTACAGGCTGTATGGTAAGAATCGCATTGTTTATTAACAACAGATGGTGTAATCCCGGATATATTACCATTAAAGTGCATATCTGTAGCCCAGATATTGAATACTGTTACTGTGAGTTTGCATCTGTATTATATGCTGTGACCATTCAACCATTCCACTAATTGCAGCTGCCGATTACATTCCACCAACTGCAGCTGCTGATGTTGTGTGAGATGTCGTTCATTCCGTCACTGCTAGACTACAAACACAACATCCTAATGCTTTCATAGCTATCTCAGGTGACTTCAGTCATGCTTCTTTTTTTACAGCACTGCCAACATTTTATCAGTCAAATCTGGAATCTGAAGCGAGGAAGATGACATGGCTGTCGAAATCTAGCGGCACACCAAAACTGGAAACCTCAAGGTAGCAGCTGACGTCGTTTCTGAGACAGCTGAATCTCAGTAACTGGCCAGAAGTAAAATCGAACGTGCTGAGGCAGTGAACGCAGTCTATTACTGGCTGGCTATATATGTGTACATTGACAGCAGGCTTACAGCCAGCATATCTTACCAGCATGTTCATTCTCCTCGCTTGACCAGGAAAACAAGAACAAAGACACCATTCATCACCATGGCCAGCTCCATGGTCCGTTTAGGAGCCTAAACTGGCATTGCAGCACTCTCCACCTCCCTGCTGTCTTTGACTGCCTATAAAAGGCCAGCCACACATTAGTATCGTGAATGGCAGGTCTCTGGTACAAAACTCATGGCTGTTTAGTTTCGCTGCAATTCCAGAGTTTGTTTGTGCTGGAAACTAACTACAGATGATGGGTCAACATTAGGCTTCAACTGCCAAAAGTTTGGACACACCTTCTAATGCAATTTTGCTAGAATAGTGATTTATTTTCTACATTCTATAACAATACTGGAGGTCTCACAACTATGAAATAACACATATGACATTAGGTAAGTAACTACAACAACATCAACAGTGAATTGTTATTTTAAGACATGAAGGTCACGCTCTGGAATAGTTATTTGCAACAAAATTATCATCAAGTGCATTTGCAAAAACCATTAAGCACCATGACGAAACTGGCTCTTATAAAGATCATACCAGGAAAGCAAGACCAAGACTTACCTCTGCTTTAAAGGAAACCTCGACATAAATTGTTCAAGGAGATTATTGCACATTTTCATTCATTTATATCTATCAATATAAATAAAACAAACATTTTGACTGTACATTGGTCAGAACTCAATGATATCAATTATTTCAATGATATCTTTATGTTTTATACATTGGATGACCCAAAACCAGTCTTAAAAAATTATACCTGTGTACCTGAATATATGTCCAGCCAATTTTGTCACAGCATCATCTAAAACTTACATCTACATAAATAAAAGTAAGGTTATGTCTGTAGATTGGTCAGAACTTGCTCTTTCAATGATATCTTTATGTTTCAAATTAGTCCCCGAAAAATTTCTCTTTGTATGTTGGCGTGGCCATACACATCGCTCAGCAGATCCAATCAACGCAATAGTTTACCAGGTATACACAGAATACACAGCATTGTATGTAGAATGCATTCAACAAGGTGCTGAAAGCATTCTTTAGAAACGTTGGCCCTTATTGATAGGATAGCATCTTGCAGTTGATGGAGATTTGTGGGATGCACATCCAGGGCACTAAGCTCCCGTTCCACCACATCCCAAAGATGCTCTATTGGGTTGAGCTCTGGTGACTGTGGGTGCCATTTTAGTGCAGTGAACTCATTGTCATGTTCAAGAAACCAATTTGAAATGATTCGAGCTTTGTGACATGGTGCATTATCCTGCTGGAAGTAGCCATCAGAGGATGGGTACATGGTAGTCATAAAGGGATGGACATGGTCAGAAACAATGCTCAGGTAGGCCGTGGCATTTAACGATGCCCAATTGGCACTAAGGGGCCTAAAGTGTGCCAAGAAAAAATTCCCCACACCATTACACATCACCAGCAGCCTGCGCAGTGGTATTAAGTCATGGTGGATCCATGTTCTTATTCTGTTTACGCCAAATTCTCTACCAAAGTCTCTACCATTTGAATGTCTCAACAGAAATCGAGACTCATCAGACCAGGCAACAATTTTCCAGTCTTCAACTGTCCAAATTTGGTGAGCCTGTGCATATTGTAGCCTCTTTTTCCTATTTGTAGTGGAGATGAGTGGTACCCGGTGGGGTCTTCTGCTGTTGTAGCCCGTCCGCCTCAAGGTTGTGCGTGTTGTGGCTTCACAAATGCTTTGCTGCATACCTCGGTTGTAACGAGTGGTTATTTCAGTCAAAGTTGCTCTTCTATCAGCTTGAATCAGTCGGCCCATTCTCCTCTGACCTCTAGCATCAACAAGGCATTTTCGCCCAGTGAAAATCCCAGTAACTGAGCAGATTGTGAAATACTCAGAACGGCCCGGCTGGCACCAACAACCATGCCACGCTCAAAATTGCTTAAATCACCTTCCTTTCCCATTCTGACACTCAGTTTGGAGTTCAGGAGATCGTCTTGACCAGGACCACACCCCTAAATGCATTGAAGCAACTGCCATGTGATTGGTTGATTAGATAATTGCATTAATGAGAAATTGAACAGGTGTTCCTAATAATCCTTTAGGTGAGTGTATATACTATTTACTTTTATGAACTCAACGATTTTTTCTTTTCTCTATTGATAGTTTCAGACACCCATATATGGACTCAGTGACACAATTACTTTATATTCCTAAATAGGAGCACTATGGCATCTGTATTCTTACAATGAAATTCTCATGTCCCTTTACGAACTCAAGATTTATATCATTTGCATATATTCATTCAGTGACACACTCAGTTACCAACATACAGTATACTGTATATCACTTCAATAATGCCCACATTCCTTTTTAAGGTTTCAATGATATCCTAATGTATATATACTGTATGTGATCAGTAAAATGCCCACATTCCCAACTCAGTTGTATAAACCACACCTGCTCAAAACCCTTGTTTCCACATTATTGACACCTACAGTACGTACTCTAATCTACAGACATGCCATTTCAAGTGCTTAGCATAACATTTTTTTCTGATTTTGTTCCTCACACTGACAAGAGATTAATTGTTTAGTATCTGTGAGAATGAATTAAAATCCTGCCAGAGCTCCATTCAGGAAAGATAAATATCCCATCTGCTGGCTGGCATTTTTTCAGTAGTTATTTGTGAGGAAGAATGAAGTTGTGTCCTGGGGAGGCCGCTCGTGGTTCTGTTTGTTACACTGCTTCACTTCTTCACAGATTAAGAGTAAAACAACTATGACGGCGGCTCTTAAATTTCCCTGAAGGTTAAACCTCTCGAGTCGAGCTAAAGTGAATTACCTCACTCTCACCGGGCAGAAAATCAGAAGCTCCAGGCCAGGGTGGAATTATTGTGTGAACTTTTTCCACTCGACAATAAGGACAGATCAGTCTGATGAAAAATCAAATCACTCCCTCATGTCAGTCAGAAATCTAGAGGGATACATATTGGTTTAAAATAAAAAAAAGTGTCAGGTGTTTTTGCACTAACTAGATAAATCGCTTGCACAAACCATACGTTTTTTTTACATGTGAGTTAGCTATGGAATAACATCCTTACTTCAGCTTGATGCTGTGCTTAGCAGTGTTTAGTGACAACGAGAGCAAACTTGCTAGAGCTTTAACAATGAACATACAGTAGTACCTGTTTCAAATTACGCAGCTTTAGCTACCTAGTGATATTTGTGCTTTGTTTAGTGTGTTCTGCCAGTAAAAGATCACTGCTATACAGCCAGGAGACATCCCAGTTTTAGGAATGATGTGGAGGAGGGTGCAAGTGCAGGTAAGAATGGCTAGATTTATTAACTCAAAATACAAACCGAAACACGGGTAAGCAGTAATCGTAGTCAAGAAACAGGCAAGGGTCGTTCGATCGGCAAAACTCGTAAACTAGAGCAGACGGAATCGGAAACCAGGAAACGGATCAAAGTCATACACAATAAGGCTATCACGAATTATCAAGGCCTCCCAACGTGACGGTAGTTTACTGTAGTTTGTTTCTGCCATGTTTGTATGCGGATATGGTCTTGTTTGTGCTGCTGCTTTGGCTGGCCTGACACTTTTTATACAGTGAATTAGTAATAACGCTGACTATGCTAGTGTAGTTCATTAAAGTCTTATAGTACAGTACGTCTCCAAAAAGTACAATTACAGTACATTGTACCACATGGTCAAGTAATGTACACATAGTTTGGGACTTTCTACCCTGTGAGGTACTTCCCTGTACCCCAGAGGCTCTGATCCCACTGCTTCAGAAGTGATGTGACAGCTTGTTCAAATAAATGTTAATTATTCAGGAGGATGAAGAGCTACTGTACAATGCAGTTCAAATGGAGAAGGTCAATACCGGGTACAAAATACGATTCTGGGAAAAATGCCAGTTCCAGCTCCATGAAAAATGTAAAAGGCAGGACATAATGTTGGAAGTGGACATATTTATGGGGAGCTCCACTATACAGTACAAGCTTGTTTATTTGAACATATTTATTGTGACGAATATTTATTGAAAGGCAAACTGATTCACGACAGAATAATTTAGCAACCTTACTGACTTATGGATTTGGACGAACGTTCAGTATGTACATGTATCTATAACGTTTTTAAAAATAAAAGTTGTGTATTATCAAGCATTCAATCATTCGTCATCTGTACTGGTTATCCTATACAGGATCACAGGAAGCCAGACATTATATTAAATAAAACATTATTAAATAGAATAAATAAGACATATTAATATGAAAATGGTGAGAGCGTGACTTAGTGGTTAGCACTGTGGCCTCGCACCTACAGGGTCGGGGTCTGGTTCCCACCTTGGGTCCCTCTACATGGAGTTTGTGAGTTCTTTCAAGTTGCGTTGCAGATTTCCTCCCACAGTCCAAAAACATGCAGATTAGGTTCATTGGTGTTCCAAAATTTCCAAAAGTGAGTTTCTGCATACATGCTTGTTTGTGCCTTGTGATGGATTGATTGAGGATTAGTATTTCGTACTACTGCTACAGTAATATCAGAAATGCTCACACAACACAAATGCTCACACAAATTTCACTTTGGTAAATCACACTACTTGGCAATCCTGCTAAAGCCAACATACATTAACTGGCTGAAGGCAAACACAAACAGGACTGAGACCCAAGACATTACCCACCAGACAGCCGTAACAAATTCTATGCCAGATTTGACATATATACCCCTTACAATCCCCCTGCAATGCTGAGGACACTGTGCTCTAGGTGACACACACAGGTCCTGGTGGTCTTCCTAGAGGGAAGGGCCCAGATACTGTACCATCAACCCGACCAAATGGACGGCATGGTGTCCAGGGTCTTTATTTATTTATTTATTTATTTATTTATTGATATATGTTTTGGATTAACCCAACGACTAAAGAAACAGATATGACTAAAGTCATAGTTTAAAGATTGCCAGAGACTCAGCTGTATGGACATCGAGTGGAAGTTCATTCCACCACCTACTGTAGGTGCCAGTACAGAAAACAGCCTCGATGCATGTCTTCCTTGATCTCTGGGGGATGGTGTGACCAGCCGAGCAGTGCTGGAGGATCAGATGGAACGTGGTGCAGTGTAGGGTGTGATTAGAGCTTAGAGGTACTGTAAGTGGGTGCTGGGCTATTTTTAGCTTTGTTGGCAAGCATCGGGGTTTTGAATTCAACATCATCCGCCCTGGAAAGCTATTTGTGAAGATGACAAACCTGGGGGTCCCAAGACACTTAAAATTGGATGCTGGACTTTCTCATAGACAGACCACAGGTGGTGAGGATGTGAGACAAGGTCTCTGCTGAGCTCACACTCAGCATAGGAACACCATAAGGCTGCTGTCTCTACAGTCTCTCCTCATGCAGAAAAGCACAACACACAGCCTCAGACAATGCAGACTGGACAGTTTAATCACACAATTCACATTTTTATAACAGCTTGTCTACAGTCAGACTCAGTGCAAAAAAAAAAAAAAAAAAAACAAGGGAAAAAAGGAACATGTCTGCCCAACCACTGTGTTTTTATCTCTGTCGTATATAGACTGGCTGTTATAATCGGTGTGCATGTATCTTATATACAGAAACCTGAGTCAACGTACAAGGTGCTAAAACTGTAGAAATGTGATAGTAAATGTGCACTTAAGTCATTGACAAATAGAGCAATTTAAAAACTAGAGAAGTGTAATAGGTCTATACTGTATGTGGGGATCTTGTTTAAAATATATATTAGTTACATTATACTACTGGTTAATGTTTATAGTGTGTATAATCTGACAGCTTACTTTTATTATTTATTTAATGTCTATTTTATTTTTCTTATCATTCTTGTTTATCATTCCATCCAGAGTCTATCACATCTTGTTCCCCCCCCCCCCCCCCCCCCCCCCCCGAGTCCCTAATAAACGAAATAGTTCACTAAACTATTTTTATTTTTATTTATTAAGCCTGGTCTCCCTGGCCTTATGTGAAAAAGTAATTGCCCCTAAACATAATAATAATTGCTTGTGACCACTCTTTTTTGCAGAATTGTTTTAATTCAGGCTCATTGGAGGGTTTTCGAGCCTGTACTTGCTACTTGCTACACAAATCTTGACTAATCGTAGAAGAAAAAAATGCACATTTACTTGCCATAACAGGAAGATTTTCTACCTGCTTTTCCACTTGAAGTCAAATCACATTAATATGCTAACTTGTGTATCATCATGCGGTTTTGTGCCTGATTTACTCCCCCGAATATTACATACCACCGCTTTAATCATGAGGAATGAAGAGACTTGTGTTAAAGCTTTGGATCAGTGAGGTTATACTGTATGAGGGTTTGTTTATTATGCACGAATGTGTGATCTGTGAAGCTAAATGTGACGTCTGATGCTTGCATTAATAAGAAACTAGCTTGTTCAGAGGAGCAGGCTGATGGATAGATGTGATCAGTACCTCATGTGGATGTAGTTTTTAAAATCAATACTGCACTTTAAATCACTGGCTGACTGCCATGTAACCAACGAGTAAAAATGTCTCAGACAAGTCGAGTGTTCCAGTTAGACAAACCGTGAATACATTCCTCTACTTGTCTGAAGAACTTCATCACTTCATCATGAGTGTCAATGTTATTAATCAAAACATCTGTAATATGGGTTAACGTTTTTATAGTAATATTTGCAGTGTGTCTGCACAAAACACGCACACACACCTATCTGAAGCGAAGTTGTATCTTCACACTGCCAGGTTAATTAAATTGTTGGAGAAGAGAAGGAGCCTCAAAAGGTGGTGGAGAAACCCAAGGCAAACTCTATCTGGTCTATAAATGACATAAATGCATCCCTTTTGATGTTGATTTAAGAGAATTAGGTTTAACCTTCTGTTGAGTGCAAAAGTTTGCACCCCCCAGTGTTAGCATCACAAAGCAGCTGTACAGAATTGTATTTAAACAAAATACATTTTTATCTTTTACTTCTCTCATGATGTAATAATACTATGATAAAAATGTTCAGAATGAAAGAAATTATATTAATGAATATATTATATATATATAGATAAAGGAATAAATATTATAACATTTTGTCCTGTTTTTCTAATCTTTGATGCAAATAAAAAATAAATACTGTATTAAATGAAAATTTAATTAAGAGAAAATCTCCACTATGACTCACGGTGGGAGAAATCCTATTTCTGTGCGTGTGTGTGAACACCATGCATGGGTTAATTACAGTATTGTATCTCTCATACAGAAGCCCTGAAGAGAAATAAATAAAAAATATTAAGTCAAAATTTACCACCCAGGAAACATGGAAAAGGTTTGTGAAACATTGAAAAATACTGAAAATAATTTGATATTGAACTTACTATTATAAAAAGGAAAGAAAAAAGGACAAAATCCAAATTTTTGCCCACTGTTGAGATACTGGGTACAGGAAGGCATTCCATGCCATACCATATCTCACCATACCATACCAAACAAATAAACAAACAAATAAACCAACAAACAAAGTGATCCAGAGTCCCAAGGAGCTCTCTCTATAGTCCGGAGATAGAGAGTTTGAATAACCCCTCAGTGGATAATGCTGTCCTCCGAATGTGTTATGCGCCCCAACAGTGCGTGAGCGAGCGGTTTAAAAAGATATGATTGGATGGCATCACATAGCATGTGATAGTCTTCTGTGTTTCCTGCTTGCTACTGTAGTTGATGGGGGAGTGCCCTAATGACGGGTGAAAATTAGATGCAACTAAATTAAGGAGAAAATCCCCCAAAATTAATAAAAAAAAACTAATAAAGATAACTTTATACCAACTTTAGCAGATGATCTATATTTTCCTCAGCTTTTGTGGGAATGTATTAAAAATAATTTGTAGTTGCAGAACCTTTTTTTTTTAATTACATAATTTCTTTTTTTTTCATGATTATTTTACTGGCTGACAGCTAACATTTCTAAAACTGTAAATTTGGTTGAAGTTTGATGATTAAATGAGTTTTAAAATATTATACATATTTTTGCTGTCAATAGATCTGAAATTAAAAAAAAAATCTTTTTAAAATAAAAGTAAAAAAACTTCTAATTCCCATGTCTGATTGCTACCATTCACTAGCACACTTGAAGGACAAACCTGTTCTGGTAAAAAAAATAAATAAATAAAAAATAAATAATCAATTTCATTAAATATTTAAAATTCCCTGAAACCATGTGCAGATGTTCTACTGGACTTGTCTTTATATCCAATTTTCTCATTACCAAAAATATGAGAACAATTTCATATTATAAGAATGAAATATAAAGAAAACATTTATTTTTTTGTATGAGAGATTTTTAAAACATATTTGCATAACTGAAGTAAAGAAAATACCTTAATGTATTTTATAAAATGTAGATTAAAATGATTAAGATGCTTTGTGATAAAATCTAACATAATGTACTGAGATGGTGAAATGTTTTATAGCCCTGAAAGATGAGCATTAACAAAGAATAAGCAGGGCCATGGAGGAACAGAGACATCTGAAATATCTATACACACTCTCACACACACCACACACACGCACACGCACACACACACACACACACACACACACACACACACACACACACACAGAGTCAATATTAGATGGAACAGTGACAGTAATAGAAATGTGATTTCCCCTACTGTGAGTCTGTAAAGTAAACAGTGTGTGAGCGTCTCTCTTCTCTGTCACTGCAACACAAAGACAGAAAAGATGACGAACAAAAGACACAGTGAGCTGCAGGAAGTGTGATTTGGAAGGGTTGAGGGGGTAAATGTTTCTTTTTCCCCCTTTTTTTTTTTGGAAAATATGTAGATGTGGAGAGAACAAACAAAAATCTATACAGGAAGTGTAGGGAAAAGAAAAGCTTAAAATAAAACAAAAACACATGTAGAACACACTCCTGCTGACACGCGCTTCTCAAGCTTATTTTTAGTATTTTAGAAATCATAAAAATACTACCACTACTCCTACTATTGTCACGAACTTGGGTGCGAGGCATAAATGCAGAGGATCCAGGTGTATAAAGGAAACGATGTATTTTATTTAAACATAAAACAGGGAAATTAAATAAACAAATAGACTTTAATATAAAACAAACCAAAACACGAAGCACACTAAACGGACATAAATCAAGGTGAAAATCAACAGATGCAAGACGCGGAACTCAAAGAAACTAATAACCAACTCGGTTCAGGTGAGCGCCCATGTCACCTGACCGAGTTGCGACATGAGAAATGAAGTTTAAACAAAACAAACTACAACACAAAGTCTCTGGGCGCTAGGCGCCCTCTAGGGGTTACCCGTGACAGTACCCCCCCTCAAAGGGTGCAACTCCGGGGCGCCACAGGAGGTCCAGGGCATCCCCCTCAGGGTCCAACGTCCGCCCCTCTCATCCAGAGGCTGGCACCTATGTCCGGCGGGCCCGATGGCCTGATGTCCCCGTTGCAATAGGGCGGCGGAGGCAGAGAACGAGCGCCGTCCTTTCCGGTGTAGGGCGGCGGCGGAAACTCGCCGTCCTCGTCGATGCAGGGAGGCGGCGGAAAAAGCTTGCTGTCCACAGCGATGTGGACTGGCTGTGGAGGTGGAAGCTCGCAGTCCTCCTCGTTGAGAGACGGCGGCGGCGGAAGAAGCTCGCTGTCCTCAACGGCGCATGACGGCGGCGGCGGAGGAAGAGGAAGTTCACTGACCTCGGCGGCGCATGAAGGCAGCGGCGGAGGAAGAGGAAGCTCGTTATCCTCGGCGGCGCATGAAGGCGGCGGCGGAGGAAGAGGAAGCTTGCTGACCTCGGCGGCACATGAAGGCTGCGGTGGAGGAAGAGGAAGCAGCTCGCGATCCTCAGCGGCGCATGAATGCCTCGGAGGAGGAAGATGAAGCTCGCTGTCCTCAACGGCGCTTGAAGGCGGCGGCAGAGGAAGAGGAAGCTCGCTGACCTCGGCGGCGCATGAAGACGGCGGCGGAGGAAGAGGAAGCTCGTTATCCTCGGCGGCGCGTGAAGGCGGCGGCGGAGGAACCTCGCTGTCCTCAACGGCGCATGACGGCAGCGGAGAAAGAGGAAGCTCGCTGACCACGAAGGCACAGTGCGGCGATGGCAGCTCGCCGTCCACGAAGGCACAGTGCGGCGACGGAAGCTCGCCGTCCACGAAGGCACTGTGCTGCGTCGGAAGCTCGCCGTCCACGAAGGCACTGTGCTGCGTCGGAAGCTCGCCATCCACGAAGGCACTGTGCAGCGACGGAAGCTCGCCGTCCACGAAGGCACTGTGCTGCGTCGGAAGCTCGTCGTCCACGAAGGCACTGTGCTGCGTCGGAAGCTCTCCGTCCACGAAGGCACTGTGCAGCGACGGAAGCTCGCCGTCCACGAAGGCACTGTGCAGCGACGGAAGCTCACCATCCACGGAGGCACTGTGCAGCGACGGAAGCTCGCCGTCCACGAAGGCACAGTGCAGCGACGGAAGCTCGCCGTCCTCTTCGCCGCAGTGCAGCGGCGGCAGCTTGCTGTGCTTGGCGGCGCGGTGCAGCTGTGCTAGCAGCCCTTGGAGCGTGGCCACCTGCTCCCGCAGGTCACGAATGCGCTCTTCATTTCTCTTTGCGCACCGCCGAAAGCTGCTCCAATCCTGCTGGGTCATCCGGCTACCTCCCGCGCCGGCTCCCCACAACGCATACATCGTTGCCCCCCCCCCCAAAAGAATCTCCCGGGGGAAGGGCTCCTCTGCTATGCCTCTTGTACGGTCTTGCATTCTGTCACGAACTTGGGTGCGAGGCATAAATGCAGAGGATCCAGGTGTATAAAGGAAACGATGTATTTTATTTAAACATAAAACAGGGAAATTAAATAAACAAATAGACTTTAATATAAAACAAACCAAAACACGAACGGACATAAATCAAGGTGAAAATCAACAGATGCAAGACGCGGAACTCAAAGAAACCAAACTATTTATAATCAAACTAATAACCAACTCGGTTCAGGTGAGCGCCCATGTCACCTGACCGAGTTGCGACATGAGAAATGAAGTTTAAACAAAACAAACTACAACACAAAGTCTCTGGGCGCTAGGCGCCCTCTAGGGGTTACCCGTGACAACTATCACTGCTAGTACCCTTACTACTATCCCACTAATACTAGTACTACTATTACACCTATTTCTACAGTCTTTACTAATGCTACGATTACCCTTGCTACTACTATTAATACTAGTCCCCTTACTATTATAACTGCTACTAACTGTTATAAATGTTTTTGTTTTACAATAGATATTTACAATATTTACAATAGATATTTCACGATGAATGTGTGTATGAGCTTTAAATATACAGCAAACAATAAACACTGCCTTTTACAAAGTGAAAGTGAGTGCCGTTGATCAAAAGGCCAATAAACGCTCGCACAGATATGAGCAGATTTATCGATAAAACTGCAGACATACTTCCCCCAGAAATGCAACAAACAAATATAGGCTACTCGCTGAATACAACGCGACAGCACGCTCCGAGGTGAACACCCGCAGAATCCACAGTTACTGTAATCCCTCTTCTCACCTTTCAATTACGATAGGTGTGAAGTTCTCAAACCGGTATTGCTGACGGGGGAATTGGCAGAATGATGTCACTGTTTCCTTCCTAGACCTTTTGTCCGCATCACAATGAACTGAAGCTCAGCACGTCTTCTTTCCTTTTTTTAATCTGTGATATGTAAGTGAAATATGTTTCGCGTAAAGGTTTAAATATTCCTTTTTATTTATGGACAGGTGTATTATATTTGATCTGCATTATTGTATTATGTTTCAAGACAAAAAACAATGTGGAAAAATAATATTTCATGTACATATTTCTTTCTGTCGTTATAATCCTGCCACATTGCTGAGCGATCAGTTTTGAAATTTTGAGGGCAGACAAAGCACTCTGCACGTGTCGTGTCTCCCTGTCCGCTCACTGTGTTTTTAGCACTTGTCCAGTGTTAAAAAACTGTCACTAAACTAGCTACATACAGACTTCCATACACTACGTCTGATTACCTGTTTTTTCTCTAATCAGCTGGCACTATTGAACGCATAACAGAAGCGTTAAAGTTTTATAAGTAAAGTGACCAAACTGTCCCAGGCCATCAGAGAGGCAAAGCACGCACACCTAAAGAGTTCACAACCACTTCAAAGACAGCAGTGACACACAACGCATGCAGGGCATACAAGACATCACCTGAACAGCTTCTATGCTTGGTTCAATATGCAGAACGATGTTATGGCGAGGAAGACCCCCCTCGTACCAACGAGCAGGTGCTGTGTTTCATTACAGCTGATGTAAGGAAAACTCTACACAGAGTCAACCCACGTAAAGCTGCTGGTCCAGACAATATTCCTGGCAGAGTGTTCAGAGAATGTGCTGAACAGCTGGCAGATGTTCTTACTGACATCTTCAAAATCTCTCTCAGCAGCACCGTTGTTCCCACACCACCATCTTCCCCATGTCGAAGAAGTCTTCTGTCTTCATGACTACCATCCTTTTGCACTTACACCCATCATCATGAAGTGCTTCAAGCGGCTTGTCATGAGACACATCAAGACCATGCTGCCCTCCTCACTGGACCCACTGCAGTTTGTGTATTGTGCTAACCATTCAACGGATGACGCAATTGACACCACAATCCATCTGGCCCTCACACATGTAGACAATAAGGATACCTACATCTAATCAATACATAGATTTTAGTTCAGCATTCAATACTATCATCCCCCAAACCTGATCGGGAAGCTGAGCCTGTTGGGCCTGAACAACTCCCTCTGTAACTGAATCCTGGACTTTCAGTGTGGATTGGGAACTGCTCTTCCAGCACCACCAGACTGAGCACTGGGGCCCCCCAGGGCTGTGTACTCAGTCCCATGCTGTTTACACCAGCTGACTCACGACTGTGTAGCAACAAACAGATCCACCTGCATCATCGAGTTTGCTGCTGACACAACCCTGGTGGGTCTTCTCAGCAAGAATGAGTCAGCACACAGAGAGGAAGTGGACTGATGTAAAGACAACAACCTGTCTCTGAAGGTTGATAAGACAAAAGATATGGTTGATGACTTCAGGAGCAACCACTTTCTGCTGAACATCAACGGCTCCTCTGTGGAGCACGAAATTCCTGGGTATCCGGAGAATCTCACCTGGTCCATCAGTTCCTTGCACAAGAAAGCCCAACAATGTCTTTTCTTCCTGAGAATCCTGAGGAAGGCCCAGCTTCCACTACCAGTCCTTACCATTTTTTATAGAGGGACTATCGTAAGATTCTCCTAGGCAGGAGAATCTATAGATGAGATTGATGAGAGATGAGACAGACTATAGGTGAGATTCTCCTAAGCAGCTGCATCACTGTCTGGTTTGGGAATTGCGCTGTTGCAGACTCAAGACCCTACATCGAACAGTGAGGACAACCTAGAAGACAACTGGGATCTCTCTTCCCTCTATTGAAGATGTCTCGGGTTACTTGGCTGTAACCCTGTTCCCTGATAAAGCGGGAACGAGATGCTGCGTGAAAACGCTATGGGAACATCTCTTTGTTGCCCGGTTGTGAAGCCTGTGCATGCCAAAACCGCCGAATACCTTCGGCTTATAACCTCTGCCAGGCATGACGTCACCGAATAAGGTGCACCTGCGGGTTATAAATAGGAGTGAACCGGAAACATCCTCAGGTCAATTTTGTCTGAAGGACGTCCAGGCACGCCAGCAGTGCGGCATCGGAACGCAGCATCTCGTTCCCGCTTTATCAGGGAACAGGGTTACAGCCAAGTAACCCGAGACGTTCCCTTTCAAAAGCTACACTCGATGCTGCGTGAAAACGCTATGGGAACGAGAATACCAACGCCGCCGCACTGCAAGTGTCTGGAACCCCCAGGTTGTGTAGCGTGTGCGCACAAGCCGAGGAGGTCTCAGACCTAGCTCTGGGATGCTGACTCAAGAATCCACAAACCCGGAGTAGCATTGACATCCAGACTATAAAATCTAACAAACGTGTGTGGAGAGGACCAGCCCGCCGCATCACACACCTGCTGCAGGGGAACGCCTCTTGCCAGGCAATCCATGAGGCAATCCCCCTGGTTGAGTGAGCCCTGATTCCCAGAGGCGAAGTGTGACCACGCGCCTCATAGGCTAGGGCAATGGCATCTCTCACCCAGTGTGACAGAGTCTGTCTAGTGGCAGACCCCCATGGCAAATAAAGAACTGCTCTGACTTACGCCACTGGCTAGTGCGGTGAACGTAGATCCGAAGAGCACGTACTGGACACAGTAAGTGAAGTCTTTCCTGCTCCGGAGCTGTGAAGGCGGAGGACAGAAGGCCTCGAGAACAACTGGGTGCATGGTCGAGAATGGAACCTTGAGAAGATAGTTCGGGTGAGGATGCCGAATAGCTTTAGAAGTAATAGCCATAAGAAAAACCATCTTAAGAGACGGAAGCCTGACAGGCGCTGACTCTAGTGGTTCGAAAGGGGTGCCGGCCAGGCCTTCGAGTACGAAAGTTAAGTCCCATGAAGGGACCGTCGCTCTCGTGGGCGGGTTCAACCGTTTAGCTCTACGAATAAAACGGGCAACTAAATGGTGCTTGCCCACAGAAACCCCATCATTCAGAGCGTGACAAGCCGAAATAGCGGCTAAGTACGTTCTGAGCGTACTAGGGCATAAGCCCGAGGACAACTTTTCTTGCAGAAACTCCAGCACTGAAACAATCTGGCAGTGAACTGGGTCTACATGTCTTGCCATGCACCAATTTTCAAATACACTCCATTTGAGGGCATAAGTTCTTCTAGTGGAGGGAGCCCTGGCACTTAAAATGGTTTCAATTACGCTGGCTGAAAGCCCAGCATGTCTTAGTTGGTCCCGTTCAGAGGCCAAATGTGAAGGTTCTAGAGCTTGGGCCGGGGATGAAGTATTGTCCCCTGTGCCTGAGACAGACGATCCCTCCTCACTGGAATCACCCAGGGTGAGCCGTCGAGGAGAGATATTAGATCCGAGAACCACACTCTGGTCGGCCAATGGGGCGCTATCAATAAGAGGCGCAAGCCCTGTTGACGGACCCTCGCCAGGACTCCTGGGAGCAGAACTATAGGTGGAAACACATAAAGGCGTAATCTGGGCCACATGTGGGCCATTGCGTCCAGACCCAGGGGAGCTGGATTGACTTCCTACTTCGGAGTGGAGTTTCCATTCCCCATGTTTTACAGCTAGTCTGGATAGCAAGTCTGCTCCTACATTCATATGCCCTGGAATGTAAATCGCCCTGAGGGACAGGAACTTGTCCTGTGCCCAAAGCAGAACCTGGTGCGCTAGCTTGTTCACGCGGCGCGAGCACAGTCCACCCTGGCGATTTATGTACGAGACTACCGCAGTGCTGTCCACCCGCACTAGGACATGGTAGCCTCTCAACTGCTGGAGGAAGTGTTTCAGGGCCAGAAACAGAGCCATCATTTCGAGGCAATTGATGTGCCACGCGAGAAGATGACCTCTCCAGCTCCCTTGTGCTGGACGGCCATCCAAGACCGCACCCCAGCCCGTGAGGGAAGCGTCTGTCGTTAGCATCTTGCGACGACGAGACGGACCTAGAGTGGGACCCAAAGTCAGAAACCGGGGTCTGAACCACATAGAAAGGGTACGAAGCCCCCGGCGCGTAACCCTTATTAGCCTCTGGAGGTTGGCCCTTGAATGAAACCCCCTGGCTCTTAGCCACAGCTGAAACGCTCTCATGTGCAGAAGGCCCAAAGGTATCACCGTGAACGCAGCTGCCATGAGGCCTAAAGATTTCTGAAAGTGATGAATAGTGACCTTCTGGCCTAGCTTGATTTCCTTCAGGGTGTTGAGAATGGATTCGACACGAGCAGGAGACAACTGTGCCCGCATTGTGACCGAATCCCATGCGACACCCAATATGTTGTTCTCTGAACAGGAAGGAGAACGCTTTTTGTGGCGTTGAGTCTCAATCCTAAAGAATGAAGATGGGCTAGGACGACATCTCAATGTCGAAGCGCTAGCTCCTGAGACTGGGCCAGAATCAGCCAGTCATTTATGTAATTCAAAATACGGATGCCCTGGAGTCATAAAGGAGCCAGAGCTGCATCCATGCATTTTGTATATGTCCGGGGTGACAGAGCTAGGCCAAATGGAAGGACCCAATACTGGTAAGCTTCGCCCCCAAAAGCAAACCTCAGGAACTTCCTGTGCTGTGGCAATATTTCTATATGGAAATATGCGTTCTTGAGATCGATTGTCACAAACCAATCCTCTAGTTGGATTTGAAAAACAATCATTTTGACAGTCAACATTTTGAATCTGGATTCCTGAGATAGCGGTTCAAGCCGCGAAGATCCAAGATCGGACTCAACCCTCCCCCTCGCTTGGGCACCAAAAAGTACCGACTGTAGTAGCCCGACTCTCTGTCTGGGAGGGGAACATGTTCTATGGCCCCTTTGCCCAGCAAAGTCTGTAACTGCTGGGCCAGCAGATGTGCTCGATCCGGTTTCACGGAAGTGGAGACTGCGCCGTTGAAACGTGGAGGACGATGTGCAAACTGAATCCTGTAGCCTGTGCCTACAGTCCTTTGTACCCAAGGAGATACACCTGGCAGTAGTTTCCACGCTGCCAGCTTCTCCGAAAGGGGCACGAGCTTTGACACTTCGGCTGGATGGGGGGGGGGGGGGGGTGTTGTTAGGTGTTGGGAGATGAAGTGTGGCAGGAGATGCCTGAACACCCAACTTTTCATTGGAGACCGGCGCTCCCCGAAACACCAGTGGTGGCGGGGATTGAACACCGGCCTCCCGGGAGTGCCATTTTGGCCCTGTTTTGTGATGAAAATCCAGGCGCCCCTCCCCGGGGGGAGACACCCCCACGGCCCCAGGCACACAAACTCAGGGCTTCTTCTTTGAAGAGAGGAAGCTCCTCAGATCTGGTCTTTTCGAAGCAGATTTTTGAGAAGAGCGGCGAGCCCCATCCCAGTCTTTACGGGGGGGTGAGCAGCTGGTCACGCTCTCCTTCTGCACCTCGCGCCTGATAGGGGCCAGACCTGGCCGGGGCCGGGTGGCCGACGGTCCCGGTTCTTGAGCACCTCCCAAAGGCCTGTTCGTATAGCTTTGCCTCCTGAAACCTAGTGGCGGCGGAATTAACAGCGTCGCCAAAAAGGCCGGAAGGCAAGATGGGGGCATCGAGGAGGACAACACGATCCTTGTCCTTGATGCCCGTGAGGTTCAGCCACAGATGCCTCTTCGTGGACACCATGGCAGCCATGGAACGGCCCACAGCAGAGTGACAGGTCTGTGGCTCGGCGCAGCTCTGCAAACGCCCTGTCATCAATAGCCCCGCCGCTGCTCAGGTCCTTCAGCAGGTCAGCCTGGTAAACCTGCAAAACCGCCATGGTGTGCAGTGAAGCACCAGCCTGTCCTGCTGCCTGAAAAGCTTTACCCACCAATGCAGATGTCAATCTGCACGGCTTGGAGGGGAGAATAGGCTTTTTCAGGGAGGATGATGTCCCAGGAGAGAGATAGCCCGGAAGCGTCTCTTCTATCTGGGCATCATCATATAACCGCGTGCTTTCGCATCAATGATATTCGAATAAGTCGAAGGCACAAAAACGCGATGAATACGGCTTGCTCCATGAAAGAGTTAATTCATCATGGATGTCACCAAAGAAGGGGAGAGAGAGACGTTGAGGCTCCTCCCCCCGGCCACCCGACAGACACCTGTCGTTCAATCTCGAACGCTTGGGGGAATCTCGCTGCTGCGGCCAGTCGATATGCAATCGCTCGACCGCACACGTTATAACCTCTAATAATTCCTCAAAAGCTCTGTCAGCACTGGAGGAGCGTTGTGAGGAGGCTACTTCCATGGAAGCGAGAGAGGAAGATTCTTCCGCTCCTTCACAAGAAGCGCCGGAGCGCGCTTGCGAAGCGGAAGCTAAAACGTCTTGATCCGGAGAGAGCGCGAGAGAAAAGAGGGAATTCCGTCTCGTGCGCGTCTGCCAGATCAGCACGCGAGCCCCAGGAATGTGCCGCGGCTCGCGGTTTCTCTTTAAAGAAAGCGAGCCGCGCGCGAAGCACCTTAATAGGGAGAAGATCACAGTACTCACATTCTCCCTGAAGCCCGAGGTGAGCGTGTTCTTCCCCAAGCACTCGAGACAAAACTCGTGAAGATCGCCCTCCGAAAGAGATCTATCGCACGGAGGCACCCATCTCTTAAGCAACTCCGCCATATCGGTGAGTTAATGCTGTTATTTTTATTTCGCTTTCGTTACGGCTTGTACATGCACACGCAACCACAAAGCGGTCCTGAAGACAAAAAGATCTGAGGATGTTTCCGGTTCACTCCTATTTATAACCCGCAGGTGCACCTTATTCGGTGACGTCATGCCTGGCAGAGGTTATAAGCCGAAGGTATTCGGCGGTTTTGGCATGCACAGGCTTCACAAACGGGCAACAAAGAGATGTTCCCATAGCGTTTTCACGCAGCATCGAGTGTAGCTTTTGAAAGGGAACATCTACGCCACCAGCATCTGGAAAAAGGTACCAAAGCATCCAGGTCCTCACATCTAGACTGTGTAACAGCTTCTTTCCATAAGCCATCCATCTCTTCCACAAAGAGGGACTGGACTGATACACACACACACACACAAAATCATTCAGATTAACATAATCACCTCGAAACATTGATAACGGCTCCTGAACTGATAAACACACACAAACACACTGATCAATGACCAGCTAACAATTTTATATACCACCCTGTAATTGCTCTTTTGCCCAATAATTTATTACTTGTTATTTGCACAAAGACTCTTTTTTTTTTATCTTCGCTGCTACTTACAAGAAATGTTTACTGTTTCTCAACCCACTACCTCAACTAATTGTTTGCACATTGGCACTTTATGTTGTCTTTTTTATATAAGACTTACTGTAGATAGTTTTTCTGTTAATTTATGTTAATCTGTTTTGTCTCAGCTAGTCAGCTAATTTGGTTTCTTAGTTAGCTAGTTAGTTTTTGTTCATTTATGTTGCTTATGTACTGAAATGTATATGGTTAAAGCCTACTTGACATGACTTGACTTTCAGCGGGCCCTTATTATTACTATTCATACTAGTACCCTTACTACTACTCTTACTACTATTAATACTAGTACCCTTACTATTATAACTACTATTAATACTAGTACCCTTACTATTATAACTACTATCAACACTAGTACCCTTACATAACTATTACCTATACTATTAATACAATTACTACTAGTACAACTCTTATTACTGTTTCTACTACCAATAGTAATACCCTTACTCACCAATAATACTAGTACTAGTATTTATGTGGATGAGCCACCATTATGCAATTGGGTGCTGAGACAAGCGGGGTTACAGGGGTCATAGTAGGAGGACAGATTGGAATTTTGTTTGTGAGTTGATCCACCACTTGTTGCACCTTTTCAAGGTTTTGCCGAAGTTATACTAACTCCAAGTGAGTTTGAGTGATATCCTGATGGAGTTTGTTCAAAACTCTCAGGGGTGCTTCCCAAATGTTTATTTCTTCTCCTGCGTCAATAGTGGGCAAAGTATTCTGTTCTGAATGGGAATCCAGAAGATGCATTTCCAATTGCAGTTAAGAAACGTATCATCGTATTACGTATAATCAATAATCCGGGTTATGCAAACACACAGCTAAACACACAGGTATACACGTGGACAAAATTGTTGGTACCCTTCGGTCAATGAAAGAAAAACTCACAATGGTCACAGAAATAACTTTAATCTGACAAAAGTAATAATAAATAAGAATTCTATGAATGTTAACCAATGAAAGTCAGACATTGCTTTTCAACCATGCTTCAACGGAATTATAAAAAAAATTAACTCATGGAACAGGCCAGGACAAAAATGATGGTACCCCTAACTTAATAGTTTGTTGCACAACCTTTTGAGGCAATCACTGCAATCAAACGATTCCTGTAACTGTCAATGAGACTTCTGCACCTCTCTGCAGGTATTCTGGCCCACTCCTCATGAGCAAGCTGCTCCAGGTGTTTCCGGTTTGAAGGGTGCCTTTTCCAGACGGCATGTTTCAGCTCCTTCCAAAGATGCTCAATAGGATTGAGGTCAGGGCTCATAGAAGGCCACTTTAGAATAGTCCAATGTTTTCCTCTTAGCCATTCTTGGGTGTTTTTAGCTGTGTGTTTTGGGTCATTGTCCTGTTGCAAGACCCATGACCTGCAACTGAGACCCAGCTTTCTGACACTGGCCAGCACATTTCTCTCTAGAATCCCTTGATAGTCTTGAGATTTCATTGTACCCTGCACAGATTCAAGACACCCTGTGCCAGATGCAGCAAAGTAGCCCCAGAACATAACAGAGCCTCTTCCATGTTTCACAGTAGGGACAGTGTTCTTTTCTTGATATGCTTCATTTTTCCGTCTGTGAACATAGAGCTGATGTGCCTTGGCAAAAAGTTCAATTTTTGTCTCATCTGTCCATAGGACATTCTCCCAGAAGCTTTGTGGCTTGTCAACATGTAGTTTGGCATATTCCAGTCTGGCTTTTTTATGATTTGTTTTCAACAGTGGTGTCCTCCTTGGTTGTCTCCCATTGGCTCACTTTGGCTCAAACAACGACGGATGGTGCGATCTGACACTGATGTTCCTTGAGCATGAAGTTCACCTTGGATCTCTTTAGATGTCTTTCTGGGCGCTTTTGTTACCATTCGGATTATCCGTCTCTTTGATTTGTCATCAATTTTTCCTCCTGCGGCCACGTCCAGGGAGGTTGGCTACAGTCCCATGGATCTTAAATTTCTGAATAATATGTGCAACTGTAGTCACAGGAACATCTAGCTGCTTGGAAATGGTCTTATAGCCTTTACCTTTAACATGCTTGTCTATAATTTTCTTTCGAATCTCCTGAGACAACTCTTTCCTTCGCTTCCTCTGGTCCATGTTGAGTGTGGTACATACCATGTCACCAAACAACACAGTGACTACCTGGAGCCCTATATATAGGCCCACTGACTGATTACAAGATTGTAGACACCTGTGATGCTAATTAGTGGACACACCTTGAATTAACATGTCCCTTTGGTCACATTATTTTCAGTATTTTCTAGGGGTACCATCATTTTTGTCCAGGCCTGTTCCATGAGTTTATTTTTTAAAATAATTCTGTTGAAGCATGGTTGAAAAGCAATGTCTGACTTTCATTGGTTAACATTCATAGAATTTTTTTAAATTGTTACTTTTGTCAGATTAAAGTTATTTCTGTGACCATTGTGAGTTTTTCTTTCATTGACCGAAGGGTACCAACAATTTTGTCCACGTGTGTATTTAGACAATATCAAAACCAGAGAACAGACGGGAGTCGGGGATGTGTGACGGGCATAAACTGTGTCAGGGTAAACATGAGAAAAGGCAAACAAACTGGGCCAGTATAAAGAATGCAATGCAAAATACGAAGGCTTGATAACTAGTCAACAAGACCGCATACTTCACAAATATGATGTATTCATAAGTCACTTTTATTTCCATCCATAATGAGAGTGCTCGTGAGCATAACACAGTTAATTTGACTGCACAAACTGTTTTATGTTCATATTTTACACACACATTTCTCTCATTATTGTTACACAAAGTCCTGGAAGCTGGTTCGTTTGCTACATCTGGCTGCATCTAGTCCACTACAGTCCGATCGGGATTACTAAAAGGCTAGCTGATTCTGTGCTAAGTATTCATCATCTCCTGAGCTAACGCTAATCGACTATTATATGTTAAACTACCGACGTGTGGAAAATATGAAGAATCATCTGTGTGTGTGTGTGTGTGTGTGTGTGTGTGTGTGTGTGACAGAGAGAGGTGAAGCCGTTTGTCATTTCCTGTCCTTGTCCCAGTTTATCCTCAGTAAGAGTAAAGAGACAACTGTGTTCCCAT
Organism: Clarias fuscus; assembly: GCA_030347435.1. Classification (NCBI taxonomy): domain Eukaryota; kingdom Metazoa; phylum Chordata; class Actinopteri; order Siluriformes; family Clariidae; genus Clarias; species Clarias fuscus. The sequence goes on from CM059216.1 coordinate 5,943,223, forward strand.
TTTCACTCTGACACTGCCAAACACATCTGACCCTCATCAATGTGTGTGTGTGTGTGTGTGTGTTCAACACACTGAGTTTACACGTTTACCTCATGGGCATTGAATTCACGGTTCCCTGAGGTGAATCGCTCAGTTCAGGTTTAGACTGTGTGTGTGTGTGTGTGTGTGTGTGTGTGTGTGAGAGAGGGGGAAAGAGAGAGAAAGAGAGATTTGTGCTATTTCCCAATATCAAGCGTTTAAAGTGCATTGTTGAATTTTTGGGTCACTACTTTATCTAAACTGTTCATTAGCGATTAGTAGCGTAACAGCTTGCTAGCAAACTTGTCAGTTTTAATATAATAGCCTCATAACAATGCTAAGTTG